>PVHX01012009.1:0-61333 GCA_004024805.1 Geosciurus inauris | reverse complement strand
CCATGCACAAAATTCAACTCAAAGTGGATCAAGGACCTGGGAATCAGACCAGAGACCCAACGCCTAATAGAAGAAAAAATAGGCCCAAATCTTCATCATGTTGGATTAGGACCATACTTCCTGAACAAGACTCCTATAGCACAAGAAGTAAAATCAAGAATCAATAAGTGGGATGGATTCAAACTAAAAAGCTTCTTCTCAGCAAAAGAAATAATCAATGAAGTGAACAGAGAGCCGACATTCTGGGAACAAATCTTTGCCCCACACACATCCAATAGAGCACTCATCTCCAGGATATATAAAGAACTCAAAAAACTTAACACCAAAAAAACTAACAACCCAATCAATAAATGGGCCAAAGAGCTGAACACAAACTTCACAGAAGAAGATATACAATCGATCAACAGACATATGAAAAAATGTTCAACATTTCTAGCAATCAGAGAAATGCAAATCAAAACTACCCAAGATTTCATCTCACGCCAGTCAGAATGGCAACTATCAAGAATACAAACAACAATAAATGTTGGCGAGGTTGTGGGGAAAAAGGTAAGCTCATACATTGTTGGTTGTACTGCAAATTGGTACAACCAATCTGGAAAGCAGTATGGAGATTCCTTAGAAAACTTGGAATGGAACCACCATTGGAGCCTGCTATCCCACTCCTCAGTCTATACCCAGAAGACTTAAAAACAGCAAACTACAGTGCTGCAGCCACTTCAATGTTTATAGCAGCTCAATTCACAATAGCTAAACTGTGGAACCAACCTAGATGCCCTTCAATAGATGAATGGATAAAGAAACTGTGGTATATATACACAAAGGAATATTACTCAGCAATAAAAGAGAATAAAATTATGGCATTTGCAGGTAAATGGATGGAGTTGGAGAATATCATGCTAAGTGAAGTAAGCCAATCTCAGAAAACCAAATGCCAAATGTACTTGTTGATAAGTGGATGCTGATTCATAAAGTGGGGAAGGTCATGGGAACAATGGAGGAACTCTGTTCACAGAGGTGTAAGGGGGTAGGAGGCATGGGGACAGTAAAGGTGGTGGAATATGATGGTCATCATTGCCCTAACTTTATGTATGCCTGCATTTATGATGTGATTCTATACAACTTACAACTACAGAATTGATATGTTATCCTCTATCTATGTACAATGAATCAAATTGTACTCTGTTATCATGTAAGCCTAAATAGAAATTAAAAAAAAAAGAAAAATAAATAAATAAAACAAAAAAAAGTTTCACAGTGATATAGCTGGGTAGAGTCGTGCATGCCTGTAATCCTAGCAACTAGAGAAGCCAAGGTAAGAGGATCACAAATTTGAGGCAACCTGGGCGATTTAGCAAGATTTTTCTCAAAATAAAAAATAAAAAGGGCAAGCAATGTAACTCAGTGGTAGAGCACCCCTGGGTTCAATCTCCAGTACCACAAACTGTTAAAGGGCAATGGCTGTCTTCTACTATAAAAAGATATATAACCCCATAGTGCCAGAAGAAGGTCTAACACAAAGAAAGACTTCAAATGCATTCTTATTTTTAAGAAGCACATTCATTTCAGCCTTAGATGAAGAGGGAAATTTGTTATCCAGGTGCTATGGAGTTCATAAAAAAGCAACTCTGCTATTAAGTATTTTATAGGAAAAGAAACTAACCATAATTTAGGTTCATTTCAACCAATAAAATAATGTAAAGATGTAGTATGAAAGTGAACAAGTATTTATCTCAGGGTTTGAATTTTCAAATATTGCTACATTTCTATTTCCAAATTCAAAGAAGCCAAAGACTACTGAAGGTTGAAAAACTTTACACTTATTTATCTGAATAATCACTCCTGAGGGACTAATAATACAACATATTTCTGATATCTCATTGCTAGGTGGAAAAGCCAAATAAAATTCTAATCCGAGGTCAAATTTTTTCCTTATAAAATTATTTTTTTACATGAACTGAAAAAAAGAAACAAAGGGGTTTGCCTGACCCTCATACTCTAAGAATTGATACAGATCCAACCATGGAAGATATGTTTAAATCTTCAGTTTTAATGTAGTACAGCTGTCCATCTGTACCTGCAGAGGATTGGTTCTAAGAACCCCCTACCTCAAGGATACCAACATTCATGAATGTTCAAGTTCCTTATATAAAATGGTATAGTATTTGCCTAAATTCTATATATATTCTTCCACATAAATCATTTCAAAATTACTTATATTACCTAACATAAATGTTATGCAAATAGCTATACTCTGTTGTTTAGAGAACAAGGACAAGAAAAAAGTCTATACATGTTCAGCAAGATGCAAAATTTTTCCCTAATATTTTTTATTTACAGTTGGTTGAATACATTGATTATGGAACCCATGGATACAAAAGGCAGAATGTGTTTAGAAAAAAAGCAAATGTAATCATTTGGTAGCAACTGCCATTAATGAAGGAAGTATAATATTTAGATTTCCCATATTTTTTTGACAGTCATTTGCAAAATTATTATTTCATCATGCTATAGTACATTTTTAGTGCATGTGCCATGAATACCAAAAAACTGTTCTAACAAATGGTATGCAAAAGTATATAAAACGGCAGTTACAATTACAAATTTGAAACTATTTTGTGCTTAATGGTACAATTATAATAGGATTTATAATTCAAAAATATCAATGAAATATTTTAAAATCCAATGTATAACATATAGGCAACAGTTTAAAAGGCTTCAACAATTATGTTGGTTCAAATACCCAGTTCACTTTCTTGGGTAATTTCTTAAAATCATTACATAACTTAAGTGAGCTCACAATTTAAGAAATCAATATTAACAGGGTGCAATGGCACATGCCTATGATCACAAGTGACTTGGGAGGCTGAGGCAGGAGGATTGAAAGGCCAGCCTAGACAATTTAGTGAGACTCTGAATCAAAATCAAAATAAAGTAAAATGTTTCAAAGTGGAAGACTGTTTAAAATATTTCAAAGGCTAAGGATGTAGCTCAATGGTAGAGTACTCTAGGTTCGATCCTCAATACTGAAGAAAAGGAAGGGGAAAAAAAAGATAAAAATGTAATCAATATTAAATGTTCCAAATTAAGCAGATAAATATTGAATTATGGAAAGGACATGGAAAAGAGTACTCTTCTACACTGTTTAAATATAGTCCTTTATGATTCTAATGACAATTTTCCATAATAACTGAAAAAAGGAATACAAAGAGTTGAAAGTATTCATGGGAGACATACAAATGGAAAAATCACTTCTATATAAGCTCAGTGTAATCATACAATCTGGGCTTGATTTCTAAAAAGACAATTGGAGCTCCTTTCCTTTAGCAGTAAACAACTTTCTGTGTGCCTTGTAATGTAATACCATATTTTGGGAAATTTCAAACATTTATAATCCACAGGAAAAATACTCAACACTCCTACACAATTTTTTTAAAGCCCACAATAGTGCAGTCTTTTCGCTACAAAGCTAGAAGCTAGCTATAAAACCAGTACTTTTCCACTAGAGTTGCTTGTGGGGCGGGGAAAGTGACTTTCAGCACAGCAAACGTTAGGGTCTAAAATAAGATCATTGCAAGGAGTTACTACAACAACTCGCACTGCCAGCACTGTCATGGCAACAATGAACTAGCTAGGAGAATGCTCTTTTAATGTTCAAAGATAAACTTAAGTCTTCTATTCATGGAAATATACCAAATTTTCTTTTAGGTAATACATTAAAGAAGTCATTTTACTTGGAAGCTTTTAATGTAAAGATAAGCCTTTTCTGCATCATAATTCCAAGATCACAGTCCACAGACTCCAGGCTATCAGCTGAAACTTATAATGATAATATAATGAAAATTATATATCACAGTAAAACATGAAGAATCGGGGGTTCAAAAGCAATTTCAAGATGGGTCAGTATTTAAATAAGAATCTGATATGCAATTTAATGACATCTGAGAAAGTAGTTTAGAAACACCAAAGTTTTAAGTTTCACCTTCAAGGTAAAATAAGTTAGAAAAGAAAGTAAGATATTTTCACTGTTAGGGATATTATATTAAGCTTTTATTCAGATAGTATGGGACAATGGTGAAAATGTGGATTCTTGAGTCTCATAGTCTGCGTTTAAAACCTGGCTACTATTCCAACTATGATATTTTGGGCAATTAACTCATCTGGGCCTTAAATTTTATTAATGCATAAAATGGGGATAATAATACTTGTACTGTTACAATGTTGTTGTGAAGACTGAATAAGTGAACATATGAAAAGGACTAAGAATCAGCTTTGTCATATAGAATGCCTATTTTCCCTATATTCAAAAACATATAGACCGCTGAAGATGATTTAAGACCCTGGTTTCAAACCCCTGGCACATTTTGAAGAAGACAGCGTCTACTGCTACCTCTGCCCACAAACTTCCCACCACTCTAAAATTCATCTTGACTTGTAAGAGGCATAAGTCAGGTAGGTATGGGGGTTTAGGAGGAACTATATACGATTAAGTAAATTCAAGAAATCAAACAAAATCTCTTCAAACTCTGTTACATCTTTTGGAATATCTATTGGTAATATAAGCTTTGCAGTTACTTTGGATTATATCAAACTCACTGGGCTGGGCCAATTATCTGGAAAGAGTGAAATAACTGTTTGGAGGACTTTTTGTTCAATATGGCAGGCTTTCATTGGGGTAAGCAGTGTAGGAATACTGACAGGGCAGATCTAACGAACCTTCAAGGCAAGCAGTCTCTGTAGCAGATAACTTTCTTGGAATAACTAGACAAGAATAGACAAGGCATAGAGGATTTGGTTGCTTAATGACTACACTGGCATACAAGCCATCACTTGATTTCCCATATTATGCATCTCTTAAGATTTGAAAGTAAAATGTTTCAAAGTGGAATAATACATTAACATAAGCAGAGCCCAGTTCCCAGAGAGTTAAAACAGTATTTACTAAATCCTTAATTATGGTTCCTAGAGGATCAGGGAACGTAAAAAGGTGAAAACATTCTCATTTTCCCAGACTTGGGGGCTCATAAGGGCATGTTGTGCCAGAGGGCTCAACTTCCCATCTTCTTCCTCACAGGGTGAGTGCAGAATAGAATACTAAGAATTACCATTCACTGAGTGCTTACTGGGTTCTAGTAAACATTACACATCAACTTAACATTCTGTGAAGGAACTAAGGTTTAAGGAGGTTATGTAACTTGCCCAAAGTCAGAGTGTGGCAGAGCAGGACTTAAACTCAGGTTTAACTCTAGAGCTTAGGCTCTTGACCATTATCCTCAAATGCTGTCCAGGTACTGAAACAGGCTTTGGCCATTGGCGTCACAATGTATTCTTGATCACCTGCCTGCCTAACTGCCACACCTTCCTGCTAGTGCAATGATAGGATCACAGAATGATGTTGGACTCCAATAACAGTGTGGATCGGCCCTCAGTCCTGGTATAAACCTCTGGGCAAAGTCCAACACTTTGGGGCAGTGACTGGTTAGAAACACACTATACACAATTGAACATTATCATTAATCAGATAATGTATGAAAACTGAATATAATGTATAAAAGGCAATTAGGAGTGTTGATACACATGGATACAAAATGTGCAACGCATGAAAATCAATTTTCATAAAAATTGAGACTGTCCATTCCTAAAGTAATGCCAGTTTGGAGTCTGATTCATTAGCTGGAAGACATAGATCAAGTTCATCATTATCATTATAAATGTTTATTGAATAATAATTCACAAAACCACCTTGTGAGGTTATTTTTCCCTCATTTTAAGATAAGTAAGCAGAGGCTTAAAGAGCTCATTAATTAAATTTCTATAGTATACTGAAGTTTACAAAATGCTTTACCAATATTACTTGCTTTAATTTTTTTAATACATCACAAGGTAGACAATAAAATGCCAATTTTTAGATGAGAAACTAAGACTATGGAGGTAAACTCATTCATGAACACATAGCTGGTAAATAAAGCCCCAAATGATCTTTAATCATTCTAAATAATTCTAAATATTTCTGAGAGTCAACATGACACTATGGATATTTAGGATAGTTAAAGGAAAAAACTAAACTACAAGCTGTTGAGATGATGATGACTCCTAATCATCTTCCTCCTCCTCCTCTTCTTCTTTTACTTTTTTTTATTTGCTGGTACTGGGAATTGAACCCAGGGGTGATAAGCCACTGAGCTACATTTTCAGTGCTTTTTATTTTATTTTGAGATAGGGTCTCAGTCCAGGCTGGCCTCAAATTTGCGATCCTTCTGCCTCAGCCTAACAAATTGCAGAATTACAGGTGTGTATCTGCAGCCCAGCTCTTCTTCAGTTTTTTAAGTGGAGCCTTTATTAAAATTAAGGGAAACTTATAGTCTTTTCTTTCCCATGTCAAAAAATAGATAGGTATAGAATTTAACATATAGTAGGTACACAATAAATGAATGAAATGAAGTGAAATAATTCACTAGTTTCAATGGTAAAATTTATATTGTCTCAATAAAACTTCAATTATTTTTCATACTCAGAAATTCTGTCATCAACAAAACCAAAGAAATATAGGTTATATTTGAAAATTTATAGATTATATACGTTATATTTTAAAATTTGTCAATATATGCATCAACTTGTTAGGTAAAAAAGTAGATACATCTTAATCTGATCACTATCAACAACTTTAAGATTTTATTCTGTGAGAAAACCTGTCATTCAAATCACTGTTTAGCTTTGAAAGCTTTCTCTTAAAAATGTCCTTCAGCACCATTGAACATATCACTCTACCACTATTTTGCAAGGCTTGATCTTTATCACATGATCAGAAGAATTTCCTGCTGTGTTTAGGCTATGAATAGCATTTGAAAATTACTCAGTTATAATTATAGACAGCTAACACCTGCCAACTTGCTAGAAAATGAAATCATGTAAAATTTAAAGACAACTGTGCAAAGCTTATCAAACAATGAAGAATAAAACAGTAAATGCTTTTAGTAAACTAAGATTTGAATTAGACTTTATTGAATATTAAAATATGTAGAATTAATTATCATAGCCACATGGTTAGTTTTACATATATGTTTATCAGTTTGTCTACTGAAGCAATTCTAAATTGTTTAATAAAGCTTAGGAAGGATTGAGAATATAGCTCAGTAGTAGGGGGTTCAACCTAGCATGTTTGAGGTCCTGGATTTAATACCCAGTGCCAAAAAAAGGTATAGGAAGTTGTCTTAAGACAATTTTATAATGTAAGTAATAATTTGTAATTCTAGAAGATATTTCACTTTCTAATTGAAAAATAGGGTAGTGTTTAAGTAAAATATAAAAGTATAAATAAAACTAAAAGTATCTAATTTTTCCAAAGTAATTCCATATTTCACTGTAATCTATCAAAATTTTCCATACTTTTATAAAAGACATTAAAGCTTGAGAGAACAGATAATTCTTGCATTGCCAAATTTTATGATTTTTTTTTCTTACAAAGTGAAATTTGTTTTTAATCTATTTACTTGAAAAGTGTGCCACAAGTTGAATCTACAAGTAATATGGAGACATTTAACAATAAAATGCCAACTGGGAAAATACAATAAATGGTCCCAATAGTTAGCTTACAAAAACTACCAAAATATTGCCAATAAAAAAGCATTTTTACAAAACAAGTGTTCAGGGTGGTGCAGCGTGTTCGCCTGTAATCCCAGTGACTGAAGAGGCTTAGGCAGGAGGGCAAGTCAGCCTCAGCAATTTAGTGAGGCCCTAAGCAATTTAGAGAGCCCTTGTCTCAAAATAAAAAATAAAAAGGGCTGGGAATTTAGCACAGTGGTAAAGTGCTCCTGAGTTAAATCTCCAGCACAAAAAAGATTTAAAAAAAATTATTAAGTATCTTTTGCCAGGCATGGTGACACATGCTTATAAGCCCAATGAATGGGGAAGCTGAGGCAGGAGGATCTCAAGTTTGAAAACAGCCACAGCCATTTAGCAAGACCCTCAACAACTTAGCAAGACCCTGTCTCAAAATGAAAAATAAAAAGGGCTGGGGATGTTCAGTGGTAGAGTGTCCCTGGATTCAAAAAAACAAAAACAAGATACTTCTATAAACTAACTTTACCAGTAAAAGTTATTTATAAACATTGGTTTGACTGGGTATAGTAACCAACAAAAAGAAAGCCAAACATAAAATATATACTTGTATTTCCAGTTCCCTGATGACCTTATAAATAATCACCAAATATTCTGATGAATCCTCCCAATCTGATTTTCTGAGTATACTATGCTAGTATAATTAACGCACTAGGTAATTTCTTCAAGGTTAGTCTCTCACCTGATATAATAAATGAGACCCAGAAAAGTGAGGTCAAAGTAAATCCTATTTTCCAGTGACTTCCATAAAAATGTTTTAGATATTTTATCATGGTGTGAAAAAAACAGACTGAGAAATCCTGATGAAGAAGCTATTAAAATTGGTAGCAAGGCTTACTAGGTGCTGGTGTACTTCCAACAGCATTTTCATCCTTCCATGTATTTTTTTTTTTGGTACTAGGGATTGAACTCAGGGGCACTCAACCACTGAGCCACATCCCCAGCCCTATTTTGTGTTTTATGTAGAGACAGGGTCTCACTGAGTTGCTTAGTGCCTCACCCTTGCTGAGGCTGGCTTTGAACTCGCCATTCTCCTATCTCAGCCTCCCAAAGTGCAGGGATTGCAGGCGTGCGCCACCATGCCCGGCTTCCTTCCATGTATTTTAAGCACTGCCTTCCCCTACTTACCCAGTGCCAACTCTGTCCTTCCACAAATTCTGATATCATTCTCATGTTGATGTTTCCTTTCAGTCCCTGCTTTTCTACAATCTGAATGCTGTTTTTAAATATGAAAATTCTTTATGACTAATATAAAACCCTAAATAGTGCCTGTCATCAAAATTTTAAGTGATTAGGAATCCTTTACTACACCTAAAAGTCTATCAGATAAAAGTTTTAACAAATCTGTAAGTTGGTTGTGTGAATTATTAATTTCTTACCTATTCAAATGATAAGATATTTCACTAATTTGTTATGGCTTACTAAAAGGAAAATAAACATAAAAACAAAGCATATCACACCTATTCATAATCCTTTTATTCCAAAAGGATTAAGGGCAAAAAGTATTAAAGATGAGGAAAAAAATTCTTATTAAGCTAAACTATTGTTTCAGAGGATCTCCCATGGTATCACAAACAACCCATGACCTTAAAATAACATGTAATACTCAAGTATTTAACATCTCATCATTGAACAAAATACCACCTCCCATGTTAGAAAAATATTTTTAAACATTTTTTTCCATGTTAAAGGCCATCTGAAGCACAAACAGTAATAAAATATATGAATCTTAAAAACTTAAAAAATAAGTATCCTTGGTTGTAGTGGCACCCACTTGTAATCCCAGCAATTCAAAAAGCTAAGGTAGGAGAATCTCAAGTTTGAGGCCAGCCTGCACAATTTAGGGAGACCCATGTTAAATAAGAAATAAAAAGGGCTGGGGATATAGTTTAGTGGTAGAGATCAGTCTCTAATACCACCCCCAATCCTGTGGCCACCAATTTTCCTTATTAGTTTCAATCTTTCTGAAAGTTCCTAACAAAGGAAGAAGACAGGATACATTTATATACTATAAAGAGGCAACTGAGGGTAGATGGAACAGATACTATTCATTCTATCAGCCAGAAGATAAGAAAAAAAAAAAAAGATTCATTCTGTATTTATCCTCAAAACATTTAGAATAAGAAAAAAGATATGCCTTCATTTGCTTCACATTCTCTATCCAAAAGAAAAAAAAGCCCAGAAAACCTGAGAGTAAACAGTATTTTCCTGAGTTCAAAACAAAGGAAAATGGTCAAAGATAGGAAAGAGAGAAAGCACTGGATGGAGAAGTACGCTACAAAGCTTTCTGAAGGAAAGGGATGGAGTTCTTACTACATCAATAAAAGAAGAAAGGCCAGAAAACAACGGATATGAAGAGGGAAGAAGCTTAGTGTAAATATTGAAAGAGGACTCTTGTATTTGCTGTGATACCTAAGAGTCAGCAGTGTATGTTTGGGATGTACTATCTTAAACTTTTGGCTTTTACTGGCTGGCAATAAAAAAAGAAATCAAAGTTAAATAATCATTTAAAAAAAACAACCCAAGTCTACTTCTAGAATATTATTAATATGCTATAAATATTATTGCATAGGCTCATTATTAAAGGATTTAAGTATTCTTCTAACCTAATATAACCCAAATTATAAACAGACCAAGTGATACACTGTCTAGTTAGATACAGGAGCTGTTTTAAAGGACACTTCTAACTAGACCTGTTCAAGTGATGGAGGGAAGGGAGAGGAGTCAGTCTTGGCCCTTAGGGGCTGAATACTCAATCCAAACTAAAAATACGAATGCCCAATTTCCTTGCCAATGACTGGTTTAGGAAAAAACATGTGACCACCATCTTGCTGAATAAAAAACTGAAAGGAATTCTGCCAGAGGGTTTCTGGGAAAAACCTTTCTTCCCTGATAGAAATGTGAGAAGAAACTCTTTGCTTCTTAGCTGCAAACAGTTGTGACTGCATGTGATGTCTGGAAGTGTTGTAGCAACCTTGCAACCATGAGTGCAGACATCACTTGCTATGATGAGGAAAGAAGAATAACATTTTTTTTTTTTTAATTTAAAGGATATTTAGCTCTCAGGAGGGTCCACAATGGCTGGCAAGGATAACATTTTTTAAAGATGGAAAGCAAAATGGTAATGCAGCTGAGCCAATAAATTAATCAATCAAGCTTGGAATTGTGCAATGTCCAGAATTATTATATGAAATAATACTTATTGCTAGATCTATAAACTCTATATTACCCAATTGGATAGCAACTAGATACGCCAGCTTCAAGTACAGTACCAACAATTGCAAAAGTGCATCATATCCAATAACTAAAGTTTCATTTCTCCCTGGGCGGGGGGTAGTAATCACTAAGTGAAAGCCTTCCCACCCCACTTAACAAAGACAACTATTTTACTTAGTGTAAATTTTTCATCTTAAGCCAAACTGCTTTCAGACAATGTTAAATGCTGGTATAACTGTTTTCCTTCTTCATAGTACAGAAATAAAAATGATCAAATGAAGATTTTTTTTTTAAATATTTTTTTAGTTGTAGATGGACACAATGTCTTTATTGCTTTGTATGTGGTGCTGATGATTGAACCCAGGGCCTCACGCATGCTAGGCAAGCCCTCTACCACTGAGCTACAATCCCAGCCTCTCAAATGAAGATTCTTGAAAATGTTATTTGGTACACTCCTTGCATCCTTTGATACATATATATACTCACATTTTTCATCTGAATTTGATAAGCTTCATTGAGACTATGGTTCACACTGGGCCGGGTGGTGCATGCATGGAATCCCAGTGACTTGTGAGGCTGAGACAAGAGGAACTGAAGTTCAAAGCCAGTCTCAGCCATTTAGCGGGGCCCTAAGCAATTTAGTGAGAGACTATCTCAAAATTTTAAAAAGGGCTGGAGAAGTGGCTCCATGGTTAAGCGACTTTGGGTTCAATCCCAGGTACCCCACCCCCACACCAAAAGACTATATATAGTTCACTAGTAAATTATATTAGTAAAGTGGACCTCTGTTTCTTCATTTAGGGTATCAAGAGTATCAAAAAGGTATTCCAGAATAAATATAGCATCCCATGAGAACAGAGGACTTTCCACAATAGCAGATAACAATCAATATATTGTTGATGTGAAATCAATAAATCAAGAACATGTTTATAAACAGAAGATACTGTCTCCCAATGTGCCAATTTTTTATAGATATAGCCACGTGGAGTTGAATCCACTCCACCACAACCTTACATTTCTCCCTAGCCACTTATAGTCCTTGGAGATCACCTAGAGTAAGCTCTTAAAGTCCTTCAAGAACAGCTGCAGGAATTGCACATGCACTTGCTTTCCCTGCTTTACTAATGAAAGTATTATGAAGTACTACATTTGAATTACTATGTAATTACCCATGTGAGAGTGATGATAAGGTGGGAGCAGTGAGGCAGAGGGTGGAAAGGCAAGTGGAAGCTAGAGGATGCTGGTTATTATGTGACATTCATTAGATTCTCTTCTATTATAAAAGTTGTTAGGTAGGAAAGAAACATGGCCAGATTTTAATTTTAGATAAATGGCTTTGCAGCTATGTGAATGGATAGAAAGGTAGAGGGTGGGTTCAGTCTGGAAATGTAAGAGATAATAAAACTACAATAACGGTAGTAGGGACAGAAATCCAATTAGGAGCCATTTCTACTCAGATATCTCATAGGCAACTTAACCTCCACATGTATAAAACAACTCATTTTTCTCCTAAATGGACCTCCCACCACTCTTCTATATCAGGAAATGATTACATTATTCACCAAGTAGTTCAAACTAGAGTCAGCCTTGCTTTTATTTTCCTCATCTTCTAAATCCAGTTAAATACTATGTCCTGTATATACTAACTCCTTGATTATCTCCCTAATTAATTTCCTCTTTCCACTTCCTCCACCACATCCTAGTCCACCATCATTTGTGTTGTGGCACATCCACTCTTGACCCTAGAAACCCATCTCCACCTTGCTTTACAATTGATCTTTCTTACACATTATCAGTCAGGTCACCACCTTGTCCAGAAGTCTTCCCATTGCGTTTCTAGGATAAAGTCCACAATCCTTAACATGGCTTACAAGCCCTCTGGTATTTGGATCCTGCCTAATGATAGTAAGAATACCTAATAATACTGAGTATTTTTTATGTCTTAGGCACTGTGCTATGCTTTGCAAACATAATTTCATTTTATTCTTACAGCAACACTGCAAGGAAATACTAACATTTCTTCATTTTGCAGATTAGGAAACTGAGTCAATGAACGATTATGTAACATCCATGTTGTACTGCTAATAAGGTACTGAAACCAGGTCTGACTCCAGAGCATGTGCTCTTAAATTTTCACAGCCCCCTCAAACAGTCTACTTCAATCATACTGAATCATTTTCTGTTTGTAGAGTTCATTTGCTCTTTTGCCATGAGGCCTTCAAATATGCTATTACTTAAGTCCTGATCCACAGAAAAATCTCATTTGTTCATTTAGTCTCTGCTTAAATGTCACTGTGTCAGGAAAGTTTCCCTTACTATCTAAAATTAATGTTTTTATTTGTCTACTTCTTTACACTGTCTCCCCTTAGCAGAATGTCAAAATTGTTACCACTCGTCCTCAGTCCTCACCAAGGATTCACTAAACATTTGTTGCACAAATGCATGCGTGGATGAATAATGTGGGGATAGAAACTCCCTAAAATGGAAATTTCATCTACCTAGACTGATGAGAAACAGAAAGAAGGCAAATATACATTTGTTCATCCACTGGGTGTTTATTTAGTAGCTTCCAGGTCCCAGCCAATACTCCTGGGGGAGACAGACACACAAATGTGATTATAGCACAATACAAATTAAGTTCCTCTTAGAATAGTGACAGGAATAAAGTATAGTAGATACAGAAATTAAAAAGAAGTGTTAAGTCTAGCTGGGCGTAGTGGTGCATGCTTGTAATCCCAGCAACTACTGAGGCTGAGGTAGGAGGATCCCAAGTTCAAGGCCACTTCAGGAACATAGTGATACCCTGTCTCAAAATTTAAAAAATGAAAAGGACTGGGGATCTAGCTCAGCGGTAGAGTACCCATGAGTTCAATCCCCAGTACCTCTCCAAAAGTGTAGGCTTATGGGAAATCTTCACAGTTAAGAAAATTCTCAAATCCTTTTACAGGCTGAATGAGTCCTGAAATAAATTTCACATAGTCCATATATTTCATCTGTGAAAAGGGAGAGGAGCATCCACTATGCTGGGGTACTTTCTCTCTCATTTAATTCTCATGATAGCCCTGTGTTCTTATTCCCATTTAGCAGATGTGAAAATCCAGGCTAAAGAAGATCAAGTAACTTGCCCGAAGTTATGGCAGTACATTAATAAAGGAGGAGAATTTGAGCCTAGGTGTGACTCTAGTGCCCATTTACTTACCATTTATATCAGAATCCTTTGACACAACACTCCCAGAGCCTCCTTATTTTTATTTTCAATATAACTCTTAACAAAATTTGTTATCTAATTTCTCACTATAATATAAAGAAGAGCAAGCTGAAAGGTCAGGAAGAGACCTAAGTGAAGTATACAAACAGCAAGTGAAAGAGCAGAAAAACTATAAAAATAGGACACAAAAATTTTTTAAAAACATGGACATGGATTATATAATCCTATACAATTCACAATAGTACTTGATGTGCATAATGATGCCTCTATTTGAAAAGAAATGGTTGTTATAGTGACTACAGTGTAAGAGACAGAGAAATAACTTTTTATGCTTAAAAGGACAAACTTCAGGTATCCAGAAAATTATTTCTGGTAAAATGAACTATAAAAGTTGTTTACAAAGTTAGTTGTGAGAAGAACTATCCCAAGATCTTAGAGTCTTTATTTTATGGATATGATTTTTTCTGTTACTTTAAATTAAATGCAGGCCAGTATAGAAAAATTATCATGCTTAGCTTACATATATATCCAAGTAAACTACAAATTTAAAAATTTTTTCATACAAGACTTTGAACAACACATACTAATTTATAGACTGACAAGTACATATAAAGTGTCAATGAACATTATTTATCTGCAAATAAAATAGTTCTCTAAAACACTAATAAACCTCCCAATAAAACAGAATTGATTATATAAAAATGGGGGATTATAATATTTTTAATTTTGCTGCACTCATAATTTAATTAGGTATGCATATAAAAAGAAAAACAATTTAAGCAAACACAGAAAAGGTGGTTGAGTAATTTACCATCAGTGTTTCTACTATATGCCCTATCTGGGTTCAACTTTTCAATCTGAAGATGTTATCCTCTTTGTAACAAGCTTTTATTGTTTTACATGGGCCCCTTTAAAAATAAACAAACAACAACAACAACAACAAAAACGTTGCTTTGCATTTAGAGAACAAATCTTGTGGGGTTTTTTTTTTTTAGAAAAAGAGAAAATTGTTCCAATTATCTTGAACAAGCTGACTGGGAAACATTTAATATCCTTTATCGTTTTAGAGGCTTTAAATCTTTAAATGTAAAACTTTCCACACACAACTCTCTAACAATGCGAAAAGCACACTCGCTACACTTAACATGTAAAAGAAACATAAAGAAACGTCTTGCAATTAACTGTAACTTTCGTATGTTTTTTTCTAGAAGCAGTGCAGTTTCTGCCTAAAACTCTGTAGAAAAACAATACGTGTTTACTTATATTTGAAAATCGTTTTTAGTTTATCTTGTTCCACTGTGGCCTCAAATTCATTGTTTTTACAGAAGTCTCTAAAGCAGAGTGAATTCATAGTAAGAGTTCACATAATAACCTATTATGTGAATCAAACACAATGTGAATAATTGCCAAGTAAAATCTCATATAAAGCGGTACTTATTTATAATGCTCTCCCTTACCTGAACGCTCTTCAGAATAAACTCACTTTTCTCTCTTACATCTTTAAAAGGACACCTCTTAGAAAGCATAAGCAGATGAGCAAGTAGCTTATTCAACCCATCCAAAGAAATAGCACTGAGGAGCCCGTCTTCTGATGAACGACGAGGTGTCTCCTCCACCGAACGAAGATATTCGGTTTTTCTCAAAATGATTTGCCTAATGTTTTCCAGCGCAGTCTCCCTAGTAGTTGAATCTCTACTGCCCAGTCCATCCCATCTCACTTCATTCTCTCCTTCAGCCATGACAATCGGAGTTTTTCCTTTGCAGTCTTCAGTTACCTTTCAGCATGCCCCAAAAAGCACTTTCTATTTTTCAAATGAGAAATTAAGAATAAATTCAGGGAAATTGACCGGTCACGAAAACACGTCTCGGTGACATTTGGAATCAGAAGTCTTTTAAATTGATGAGTTCAACCTATTTACAAGACTGACGACCCTTTTCTTCTACAAGAAAGCACGGTCTTCTGCTCAGAGATTGAAAAAACAAACTTGGAAAGTTGCAATCTTACAGCTCTGGCTTGCAGGACGGAGAGTCTCGGATAAGTGTTCTCTGTCTCGCGGGGTCAGCGGATATCCTCACGTTGTGGAGCTGTCAAATCCGTGCTCTGCCCAAAAAGGCTGGTAACAGTTGAATACTCTCCAGCCATTCGGGTTTTTTGTCTGTGCGGCCACCGGTTTCCCCCAGAGTTCCCACCCCGCTCCTCCTCCGACACGAGTCCCCGCCCTCCTCAGCTCTTCCAGCACCCCAGCTGCGGGCCGGGCGCCGGCAGCGAAAGCTCGCTGAACCCTGGCCCCTGGCCGCGCGGCCCGAGAGTCGGACTCTCCTGGGGGACGGCAGTCTCCAGCAGTCGCTATCTCGGCGGGCGGCGACGACACAGAGCGTTGCCAGCCCAGCCGGCTCCGGACCCCTTGGAAGACGTCGCTTCTTCTCTTATCCCTGTGCCCTAGCCCACCGCCGCCAAGCCAGAGGGCACAGAGCAGCCCGGGGAATCCTTGAGCACCGGGCAGGGCGGCGGAGTTGGCAGAGCTGCAGGGCCTGAGGCGCAGAGCCCGCCCCTTCGCCCAGCCCCATCGGTGGGATCGGCCCAGAGGGCGGGAGCAGGGAGGGGAGATGGGGTCCTTACCCCCCAGCCCCTCCCCTTTCTCCGCCCGGCACAAACCCGGAGCCGCCCCTGCCCCAGCGCCGTCTTCCCCGCCCAGGCAGAGGCGACCCGCCGAGGCAAAGCCATTGGAAAAAGCCCCGCCCTCTAGCCGGCTACCTTCAGACCCCAAGTCCACTGAGGGCGGCCGCCGACCGCTGCCGGGTACTACGCACGCGCGACTGAGAGCAGGGTGCGTGCTCCTTCAAAAGCTCTCGAGTTGAGCTGGCAGGCGTTTTTCGTTCCCAGGCGTTTGGAGTAGCTAGTTTGGAGAAGGGGAAGGGCAAGTAAGAAATAGGGGTACACTGAGATTTTATCACGCGGGAAAAGCACATCAAATAAAAGCACTACAGCACCCATGGGAGAAACTGAAACTAAATTTAGCCTAAAGAAGGTTAGCTTAAAAAAATAGTGCCAGCCTCTTTATTATGCCAAGTCGGATTTAAATTGAGTGGGCGTCTTCGCATTGACTGCTGGGAAATGCAGTTTTGATGCTGCCGGCGCGTTCTGTTTACGACAGAAACTACAACCCCCAGGGGCCACCGCGACGTTGGCTGTAGCTGCTGGCCAACCAACAGTTCGAGAGGCCGGAGTTGACCGAGAGCGACCGTCTGGTAAGCACTGTAGGTTTGGCTTTCACCTTTCCTTTGATAGAATGTTCCTTCTTCCACTTCCTCTAAGATTTTGGAGAGGAATCCGTCTAGGGTTGCAGCCTTTAGTCCAGAGACTATCCAGTGACCTGCGTGGAAATAAATAATACAGTCGTGGTGAGGCGAGGATTTGAGGATCGTGATCCCGAGGGTCGGAGGGAGCGACTCCAAGTAAGGCCAGGCTAGAAGGATGCTGTGGAAACAGGTTTAGTCCACCGCTCTGCTGATCTCCTTCCGCCTTTTCTTGAGCAGTATTGATTAGGGATCTCTATGCATTTTGCGCCATTGTTTTCCTCGCATGGAAGAATGTTCTGTGCTTTATTTGCTTAGTCAAATGAAATCCCAAGCAGCGCTTTGAAAGTAAATTGTCAAGTCCGTTTTGTATGAGACTAGAGAGCAAAGAACTCCCAATACTCCTAGATGTGAATTCTTGTCGGATTTTTAAAAATTTTTAAATTTCTTTTCAGATATACCTGACATGGGGAGTGTATTTTGGCATATCACTCATACATGGAGTACAACTTATTCTAATTAGGATCCCATTCTCGTGGTTGTACATGATGTAGTGTTTCACTGTTGGTGAATTCATATATCAACATAGGAAAGTTATGTCAGATTCATTCCACTGTCTTTCCTATTCTCTTGCAGGCTTTAAGGATGCTATATATGAAAAATAAAAACCTTACTAATGTACCTCCAATTTATTATCTTCAAGCAATTCAATTATTTCTTTAAAATTACTTTTTGTTTTTAAAAGTCATTCGTGAGAAAATTCAGGTTTGAAAGGCTATCAGTGGACTGATAAACAGATTAGATTTTAATTCTTCACATGGCAGAATACATGTATTTCTAAAAATTTAAACTTACTATTATTCAACAATGAAAAAGACACAGTCCTAACTTGTTATAAAACCCAATGCTTAAATATACAGTTACAATACTGTTTGATATTACTGGGATGAGTACAAGGAGATCACTTAGCCCAGTCTTGGAAAGTCAGGGAAATCTTCATCTCTGGGAAGGTGAGGACCAAAAGAACAGTACCCAGTGCATTCAGTCAACAAATATGTGTTGAGTGTCTACCACTGAGCTATATCTCCAGCCCTTTTTAATTTTTGAGACAGGGTCTAAAGTGCTTAGGGCTTCACTAAATTGCTGGTCTTGGACTTGTGATCCTCCTGTCAGCCTCTCAAGTTGTGGGGATTACAGGTATTCACCACCACACCCACTATCCTTGCTATTTCTCAAATGTTCAGGCATACTCCTACCCACAGGTCTGTGAACTAGCTGTTCTTTTTACCTGAATATTCCTCCAGCAGTCATCTACATGGATTACTCCCTCTCCTACTTCATATCCTCTCAAGTGTCCTTCTTTGATTAGTTCTTCTCTGATCACCTTATTTAAAAGTGAACTTTACCAGGCTTGGTGATTCAGGCCTATAATTGCAGCTACTCAAGAGGATGAGGCAAGGGGAATCACAAGTCAAGGCCAGCCTCAGCAACTTAGCGAGGCCTTAAACAACTTAGGAAGACCAACTCAAAATTTTAATAAAAGGGTGGGGGACTGGGAATATGACTTAGTGGTAAACTGCCCCTGGGTTCAATCCCCAGTACCAACCCGCACCCCCCCAAAAAAACAAATTAAGGTGAACCTGCCCCTCCCCCTGCCACAACCTGGCACTCCTCATTCCCCTTCCCAGTTGGTTTTTATTTTTCTCTATGTGCCTACATTTCACTTACTATATGCATATATATATATACACACACACACACAGTACAATATATGTGTATGTATATATGTGTGTGTGTGTGTATATGTATTACATATTTATTTACTTTCTCACCTTAGAGGTAGTAAGCTCTGTGACAGTAGGGCTATATTGTGCTCTGTTACAAAGGGCTGGGGATGTGGCTCAGTAGTTAAGCGCTCCTGGGTTTCAATCCTCTGTACCCCCAACCCCCACCAAAAAAAAAAAAAAAAAAAAAAATAGCACAGACCAATGACGAAGCTAAATATCAGCGAGTACAGGAAAGAAGAACAGCATGAGGTTACAGAGAAAGGAGGTAGTAGTAGGAGATCAAGTAGGGCTTTTATTGTTTTGGTTGAGATGGGAGCCATTGGAGGATTTTAAGCAGATAAGGGCATAATCTGACTTTTTAAAATGATTACTTCTTTTAAATTGTGTTGAGCATAGACCATGAGGAAGCAGGGTTCGAAGTGGTGAGGAAGCCAAAGTAAAAATCCAGGTGAAAGATGATTGTGATATTTTAGACCATGGTAGTAACAATGTAGGCAGAGAGAGGAGGTGGAATCTGGATATATTTTGCTAGTATAGCCAACAGAATTTGTTTATAGATTGGATGTGAGATGTGAGACTGAAAGAGTCAAAGATGATTCCAAATCTTTAGACTTGTTACTGAAGTCCTAGGCCAAAGGTCTAACTCTGTGGATCCAACAAATCAGATCCTACCACTTACCCCAAAAACCAAACAGAAAAGATTATGGTGAAAAAATAGGAAGAGTACTTTAAATAGTGCAGCTAGTGGGAAGACAAGGGGACTCAAGTCCTTAATCTTGTCTTCAAGAGGGTAACAGTGACTTTGAGATTTTATAGAAAGGGGATTAAGGATAAATTGGGAGTTTGCATAGCTGGAGACTTTAACAGTTGCCACAGCAGGTGATCTTGATTAGGTATATCCAGTCCATCATTATCTTAGGATTGGTCTGCAGGAGCTGTATCAGAGATAAAGAATTTGTTGTTGCCTGCTGGAATAGCTTTCTGGGGATAGCTTCCACTCATCAAAATATGTTTATCCATCAGAACTGCTGTTCCTAGAATCCAGGGTAACTCCAGAGCAAGGAAGAAGGACATGAAATGAAGGCAGAGATGCCAAGTCTTTAATCCTGCTTTTGGTCACCCATCAGACATTTGCAGAAAAGGTGAAAAGTCTGAGTCCTTGTTTATAGCCTGAGCAACTACAAGAAAGGAATTGCCATTTATTGTTATGGGATAGTATGGAGATTTGTTTAAGGGGAGAAATTAGTAATTCAGTTTGGCCATGCTAAATTTGCTGTGCATTTAAAACATTCAAATGGAATGTGGAAGAGGCAGTTGGATAAATGAGTCTGCAGATGAAGGAAAAGATTTAACTATAGGTACAATTTTGGTTTTCATAGCAGTTTTTTTTTATTTTTATTTTTTGAACAGTGTTGGGAGTTGAACCCAGAGGTGCTTAACCACCAAGTCATATACTCAGCTTTTTTTTGAGACAAAGTTTAAGTTGCAGAGGTTGCTCTCCAACTTGGGATCCTCCTGCCTCAGCTTCATGAGTTGCTGGGATTATACAGGCATGTTCCACCACTTCCTACCTATGTTCAGTTTGGTAAGAAGCTCACAACTGGGACTGGGGCTGTGACTCAGTGGTGTAGCGCTTGCCTAGCATGCATGAGGCCCTGGATTTAATCACAAGTTCCACAAAAAAAAAGACAAAGAAAGGAAAACTTAAACTGTCTGCCTAAGTACCTGTGCCATTGGGTATTCCCACCCTCAATGAATTAAGAGTTTCTGTTGCTCCACATCTTTTCCAGGATTTGAGTTGTCAGTGTTTTGGATTTTAGCCACTCTGATTGATATGTAATAGTATTTCATTGTTGTTTTAATTTGCCATCCTCTAATGACACCTGTTCAGCTCCCTTTCATATGCTTATGTGCTGCCTTCTGCTCAGGAGGTGATTGAGCCACCTGAGAAAATGAAAGTCTGAAATAATTAGTGAAGAATTAAGAGCCAGAGCCAGAAATTAGTTTTAAAAAGTAGAATGTCAGATAGATCCTCCAGCCCTGGTAGGAGCTGGAACTGAACGACTGGAAAATGGTTCTGGTTCTTTATTTAAGGGAGAGTAAGTCAAAGGCAGGTGGAGTTTTGCTTCTTGGTTGTTTGCAGGTTGATTGGCATCTTGATAAGCCACACCCATCTCTTGAGAGGCTGTGTGGCTATGTGGCTCCTGCTTCTCCCATCTCACCCCATATTCTGTGCTTTGTGGAACCTGTGGCAGAGCTGGGTAGGAATTCACAGGTATTGGGCAGTCTCACCAGCACAAGTGCCGCTGTGAGTTTCCGACACCAGACTTTCATACCCAAAGGCTTCCATGTTGATTTTAGTTCAGTCATAGTTCATGGGTGGCTCCCGCCACCCACTTTTTGTTCTTTTGTTTTTGTTTTTGTTTGGTTTTGATACTAAGGATTGAACCCAGGGGCACTTAACCACTGAGCCACATCCCCAGCCCTTTATTTATTTGTTTATTTATTTGAGACAGGGTTTGGCTAAGTTGCTTAGGGCCTCACTACATGTCTGAGTTTGGTCTCACACTTGAGATCCTCTTGTCTCAGCCTCCAGAATTACAGTGCGCGGTGCACTGCCACCCCCAACTGCCCTTTGCCCACTTTTTACTTGGATTGTTTTCTTATTGTTGAGTTTTAAGAGATTTTATTTTTGTATTTTGGGCATAAGTCCTTTATTGGAAATATTTTCTCCAAATCAGTGGCTTGTTTTTTAATTCTCATAACAGTGTCCTTTGTAAAGCAGAAATTTTTAATTTTTTTAAAAATATTTTTTAATTGTAGATGGACACAATGTCTTTTTTTATTGCCTTTTATGTGGTGCTGAGGATCGAACCCAGGGCCTCATGCATGTGAGGCAAGCGCTCTACCGCTGAGCTACAATCCCAGCCCGAAATTTTTAATTTCAATGAAGTCCAGTTTATCAGTTTATTCATTCATGGATAATGTTTTCTTGTTGCATCAGAAGTCACCACCACTGGTGGGACGAGGACACATACCTATATTCCCATCAAGTCTGCAGGGTGAGGCAGGAGGATCCCAAGTTTGAAGCTAGCCTGTACAATTTAGTGAGACCTTGTCTCAAAATAACATAAAAACTGGGTATGATGGCATACGCCTGTAATCCCAGAGACCAGGGAGACTGAGGCAGGAGGATTGCAAGTTCAAGATGAGCCTCAGAAATTTAGCAAGACCCTGTCTCAAAAAAAAAAAGCTGGTGATGTAGCTCCGTGGTAAAGCACCTCTGGGTTCAATCCTCATTTCCGAAACATTAAAAATAAATATATAAAATGACTGGGGATATAGTGCAGTGGTAAAATGCCCATAGGTTGAAACTAGTGTATCTAAATAAATAAATTGAATTAAAAAATACCACACCCAGAGTCAATTAGATTTTCTCCTATGTTGTCTTCTTCAAGTTTTATGGTTTTGTCAATTACATATAGGTTTATGATCCATTTTGAGTTAATTTTTTGAAACAATATAAGGTTTATGCCTATATTTATATTTTTATTAATGAACTTTCTACTAGATCTGAAATTATTAACTGTTTTGATAACTAATATTAAAAGGTTAAAAAAACTGTAAAAAGAAAAAAATAGTATACAGAATCTTTAGTTATTTTAAGTGTTGTTTTTTAAAACTGTTCCTTGGTAAAGAGGCTTGAAATCTGCCTAGAGATGAAGCCAGGGATAGCTTTATCCAGAACACATCAGGATACAGAACTAACAGTTCCATTTCAGGGCTGCCTTTCTGTTATCTACTGTTAACATGTATTGAGTGCTGAGTGCTCTAATTGCAAATGGTTAGTCAGGGACACTTCCTTCATTTAGGAATGTTATTCTCCAAGTCAATTACCTTGTTATTTGTCTACATTGCTGTTTATTTGCTACTTTTGTCCTCCTCATAGAGGATTGCAAAAACCTACCCGTGGTTTCTCCCTAATAGGAAATATAGTAAAATACTGAAGCCATCAAAACTTTAAGTATTTCCTTCTATAATGGCTAACTTCAATTTTTTCAAGAAAACTGTTCTAATTATTTATAATTTAGTAACAGAAACACCTTCTAAAATTTTTTGGTTCCAGGGGTTGAACTCAGCGGTCCTCGACCACTAAGCCACATCCCCAGCCCTATTTTGTGTTTTATGTAGAGACAGGGTCTCACTGAGTTGCTTAGCATCTGGCCTTTGCTAAAGCTGGCTTTGAACTCAAGATTCTCCTGTCTCAGCCTCCCAAGGAGCACCTTTGCCTCCAAATGTTTCCTTGGTTTTTCCTTTTTTGGCTTGTTGAAAAATGTCTTGTCAATGTCAACTAAGTATTATATGAGTATCTTTGTGTGTGTTGCCCAGGTTGAATCATAAAGCTTTGCTCTTAAATTTTGAAATTTTAGATTTTATTTTTAAGGTTTCCTTTTAAAACATTAAGATCTTCACAAGATTAAATTGAGTGATGTTCATCTGAGACTTTCAAAAGCCTACTTTTTGAAACACTCATTCGTACTATTCTTAAAATACAGTTCTCTCTCTTTTTTTTAATGTTTTCCCTTTATCCTTCAGGAATAAATCAATAAACCACTTAAATCAACTTTACTGATATTTTCTCCATTTTTTGTCTTTAGTGTTTCCATGTTAATTATAGTGTGCTGTAAATATCTAAATCCCTCCAACAATCTGTCATATTTTAATGGATACATTTTTGATAGCAGTAATCACTTAAGTCTGTATTTATTTTGCCTTTCTTGAAAGATAGGTGAGCCAACTCTAGCACATATACACAATTTATGACATGAACTTTATAAACCTGTTTTGCCTCTGACTTTATTATTTTTCTGATTATTTTCCTTACCCATGTTTTATGTAATATATACATATAGAGAGATAACAAAATTTTGTGTCATTAAAAAACATTAATTATTCTAAACAACAATAGCAGCAGCCAAAAAACCCACAGTAACATAATATTACCTCTGGAATGAACAGATGTTAACATTTTGCCTCATTTACTTTTGTTGTTCATTGAAATAAAAAACGTATGTTGTGGAATTGTCCTTGGCATAGTAATATATTGTCTTCATGTTTAAAAAAATTTACATAGAAGACATCTAACTATACCTATCATTGTGTAGCTTGCTTTTTCTCACTCAAGAGTATATTTTCAGAGTTTGTGTTGCTATTTTATATCTAGTTTTTAAAAATATTAGCTACTGTATCGTATTTCACTGTATGAAGGTGAAACAGTTTACTTATTTAGTCTTGATTAATGTGTATTTTAGGTTACTTTTTTCAGTTTTTTCTATCGTAAGCAGTGCTATAATGAACATCATTACACAAGTCTCCAGTGAACATGTGCCATTTTTCTAGGGTCCACTTATAAATACCGAAAAGTGGAGTTACCGAGTTATAGGATACATACAGCATCACAGTTTTCAAATAGTCCTCCAGAATTTCATACCAGTTTACACTCCCAGCAGCAGTTCATGGAAATTTTCATTTTGCGACATCCTTGCCAAAGCTTCATTTCAACAGCCTTCTTTATAAGATTTTGTCAATCTAATGGGTATGAAATACTTCCTTATTGTTTTTGTTTTTTTTTTAAGTTATTTATTTTTAGAGATGAGGTCTTAACCATATTGCCAAGGCTGGCCTCTGAATTCCTGGACTGAAGCTATAGCGTGAGCCACCATCCCTGTTTGTTTTAATTCGCTTTTTTCTGATTTAGTCAAGTTTTTTTTTTAATCAGTTGATGTTTCCCGTCTCTTAACACCTGTTCAGTATCTTTTATCTTTTTGTTAATTGCGTTTTTCTTAATGATTTGTAGAATAGTTTTTTCTAAATTTCTGATACTATATATGTTGCTGTGTATGTTGCTTTTTAAAATTTTTTTCAGTGGTGGATTTTGTTGTATAAAAGCTTTAGTTGATTTATAGTAAACTTTAATATAGTTGATCATTTTTTTTTTTTGTTTAAGAAATCTCTTCTTGGGCTGGGATTGTAGCTCAGCAGTAGAGCACTTGCCTTGCATGCGTGAGGCCCTGGGTTCGATCCTCAGCACCACATACAAAGCAATAAAATAAAGACATTGTGTCCATCTACAACTAAAAAAACAAAATATTTAAAAAAAAAAAAAATCTCTTCTTACCTAGAGTCTAAAACACATTCTATATTTTCTTCTAAAATAGTTAAAGTGTTCCTGGTTCACATGTAGGTGTTTAGTATAGCTGGAATATATTTTTGTTTGACATGAAGTAGAGATATATATTTATTTTTTACAACGTGGTTAACTTGGTATTCTGGCACAAATTGTGAATAGTCAATTTGTTCCCTCTAAAAAAATGCCCTCTTTTTCATATACCAAATTTCCACATTTATGAGAGTCTATTTCTGAACTCACTTTTCTATTCTATGGGTATCTTTTTCTGTTCTGTGGGTATCTTTTTCTCAATTTGGGCCACTATTTTAATTATTAAAGTGCTATAATAAATCTTAACAACTAGAAGAGCAGTTATGTCTCCTTGTTCACAAAGATCTTACAGATTTTTGTCATTATCCCTATGATTCCTATAGTTGTGTTGTGTGAAATGCATTTTGTGTGAAAATGCATTTTAAAATTACATTTTAAATTGTGTGAAAATGCATTTTAAAATTACATTTTCTAGACGATTGGCTATGCTATATTATACAGTCTATTTAAACAGTCATATTTCCTCCAGTTAAAATTTTTGTTAGTTCCTTTTATTATGTCATCATCATCATCATTATATTGTACTGGGGATGGAATCCAAAGGCACACTACCACTTAGCTACCTTGTTATTTTTTATTTTGAGACAGGATCTTGCTAAATTGCCCAGGCTGGCCTCAAACTTGCAATCTTCCTACCTCAGCCTCCTAAGTTGCTGGAATTACAGGCTTGTTTTACAATCTTATACATTTTATGTTATTTTTTCTGTTTTATTAGTTTATCAAAATCTCTAGTTCAGTATTAGTACTAATAGTGTTAAATAGTGGGCATCCTTGTCAATTGGTGTTTTTATTATCTGAGGTAGATTTTTATTCTTGAAAAGGAATATTTTTAGTTTATATTAATTAGTATTTAATTATTAAAGTTGTAATTTTTAAATAGTTTTTTCTAAGTCTTTGAATTTCGTTTTTAGGTCTAATGCTTTTTCCATGGAAATAAGAATTTTGACTCTTTCTTGGATTCATGTTTGGTTAACTTATCAGTCTAAAAGTTTGAATCCTTCAAATGTGGACTAATACATGTAAATTCTTTATTCATTTTAAACTACATTTTTCAATTTAGACTATCATATTTTCTCCAATACTTGAAACAATCTTCCCGGCTGATTTACAAATCTAATATGCAATGTCTTCCTTAATAAGTAACTTTTGTGAATCTAGTAAGTTAGACTTCTACATTTAATCTGATTTTCTTAATTATTTTAAACATAAGAAAACCTAACTCCAACCTGGTGGTGCTGCAAATTTAAAAGCCTAGAGATTTGGGAGGCTGAGGCAGTAGAATCACAAGTTCAAGGCCAGCCTGGGTGATTTATTTATTTAGCTACCTGGGATTAAACCCAAGGGCACTTAAGCACTGAGCCACATCCCCAGCCTGATGCACTAAGTTGCTTAGTGTCTTACTAAATTGTTGAGGCTAGCCTTGAACTTTAGATCCTCCTGACTCAGCCTCTGTTGCTAGGGTACAGGCATGTGCCACCACTCCCAGGCACTTGGAGCTTTTCATATTGTAAAATACAATATTTTCCTTCTTTTATTGTATGTAAATTTACAAGTTATTTAAAAGTCTTAAAAGCAAGCATTTAAATTACTTGTTGAAATAATAAAAATCATATTCTTTTACTTTTTTAGATTGGCATTTAATGGTTTTCAAGATACTCATAAGGGTATTCATGTGAGTACAAAACAATTTTTATGCAAGATTTAGAATTCAAGAGTTTGGCAAAATAGTAAAAGTTCACCATATTTGAAAGTTTGCCTCTGTTTGAACTTTTATAAATGGATCAAAACTTCAAGATGACTTAACCCTTTAATTTATAGATGTATATAAAGTTATAAAGAGTTTAATATACTAATTAGGACAAGATCACATAACTAGTTATAAGTTAGTGTTATCATCCTAACACCCAGGACTCCAAATGTAAAGTCTTAGCCGTGAGTAGTAGAGTTAGGAGGAGTTTCTGACACCAAGCATATAAAGACTGGTATTCAGTATTCTCTATTTTCTTCACTTTGTCCTAACTGCAGTTTCTTAAATTCTGTCTTCAGAAAGGAACAGATGATGGTATTATTAACAGATGATGTGGTATGTTATTAAGTGGAACAGATGATGGTATTAATAATAGATGATATTATTAAATATATATTTGTATATATTTAAATCATTAATATAGAAAATTTAAGAGACAAATTCAGTTCTTTCCTCCAAAATAATTTTGTACAATTTGTTTGAATCTTTTGCTCGGTTTCATTGTCTCATCTATGAACCCTCCAGTGATAAGGTTTTTTGTATGTGTTAATGTGAAAATGTTATAGTAGCTACCAAATAATTTGGCTATATTATCATGATTGTGTCAAGTAGATAGACTAGAGATGTTATTTACTAAATAAAGTGAGCTTAAATAATTGAAAATTATAATTTTTAACTTTTTAAAAATAGGACAGTCTATTTATTCTCCCTTGCTAGAAGAAGGAATTTTCATGTTGTATGACACAGACAAGAATGCCTTACACAATTTCTTGTACCTATTATCAGGTGTTATTTCTTTTTATCAAATATATATATATACACATATATATGTATGTATGTATGTATATCATACTGTCTTGATAGTAGTCTCCTGTTTAGAGATGCACTGAAGAGTATAAGTCTTCTGTGGAATGCTGATCTCAACAGGATCCTCAATGACGGTTTCTGTTGCAGATGAGTTTAGGAAATGAATCTTTTATCCCTGTTTTGGAAATTCATAATAATAGTAGCATATTAAAGATACTGAAATGGCTTGCTGGTAAAGAAATTGGTGAAATTTTTTTTATCCATTTCCCCAAACTTATTTGCATAGAAATCAATTTAGGAGGTAACTCTAGTTAACATTCTATGATATTAGAATTCTAGTTTTGGTAAATATAATTTAATAATATGAATCCTTAATGAGTTATAGATTTAATAATCTTTAAATATTAAATCATTGGGTTGTTTGTTTGCAGTGTGGGTATCAAACTCAGTGGCTTTCATGTGCTAGGCAAGCACTCTACCATTGAGCTGTATTCCTAGTCCAGTTTTCATATCTGTCCTTCCCCCACCCAAGTCCTGGGGATTAAATCCAAGGACATTCTACCACTGGGCTAGATCTCCAGCCCCCTCACCCCTAGCTTTTTGAGACTTGGTCTCTCTAAATTGCCCAGGTTGGCCTCTAATTTACAATCCTCTTGCCTCAACCTCCTGAGTTGCTGGGATTACAGATGTGCACCACCATGCATAGCTAGACTTAGATGTACTTCTTAAAATGTCTTTCTGCTATATTAATTGAATTAAGAATAACAGATGGGGGATGGGGCTGTAGCTCAGTGGTAAAGCGCTTGCCTCGCATGCGTGAGGCACTGGGTTCGATCCTCAGCACCACATACAAACAATAAATGAATAAAATAAAGATCCATCAACAATTAAAAAAATTATTAAAAAAAATAATAATAACAACAGATGCTTACTGAATGACTACGATATAAGAAACCAGTAGATAATATATTAATGAGTAGGGTGTCCTTGTTCTTAGGGAACTATAGGGAGGGCAAATGTGCGCAGCAATTGCTAAAATAAATCTGTTTGTTAAAGCACTGCATTAAATCAGGTAAACTAATAAATACATTAAAATAATGTTAATAACAGTTGATAGCTTTGTAAAAGCTATAAATTACCAATATCAAAAACTATCTGCTGTTAATTTTTATTCTTTGTTACAGGAAATTCTGGATATTAGTGGATAGAAAGGAGAAATGGACAAAATATATATTTGCTTTTGGGGGAGACTGTTGGGGGTTGAACCTAGGTGTGCTTTACCACTGAGCTCCATTCGTAGCTCTTTTTTAAATTTTATTTTGAGCCAGGGTCTTGCTAAGTTGCTTAGGGCCTTGCTAAATTGCTGTGGCTGGTCTTGGACTGTGATCCTCCTGCCTCAGCCTCCCGAGTCACTGGGATTATAGGCTTGTGCCATTACCTCCTGCTCCAGCTCTTTTTATGTATTTATTTTTTTAATTTTGAGACAGAGTCTCTCACTAAGTTACATGAGGACTTGCTAAATTGCTGAGGCTATCCTCAAACTTGTGATGCTTCTATCTGGTATTATTAAATAGAAAGGCAATTGATACAAACATGTTATAATCCTAACTTTGCTTAAAATAATAAAAGAATGATTTAATATAAATCAAAATTTGAACAATATTTTAACAATTTCAAATTGATAGATTTTTATAGTGATTTTTCACATTTTTATTTTTATATTATAGTACAGTTTCCAAATTTTGTAGAATGAGCCTGTATTCCTTTTGTAATCAGGAATAAATATCTAGATAGATAGATATTTGTTGTTGTTTAACCTATTTTTGGGCCAGGCTTAATGGCACATGCTTGTAATTACAACTACTGGGAAGATTGAGGTAGGAGGATTGCAACTTCAAGACCAGCCTGGTCTTGAATGCCCTAAGCAACTTAGTGAGACTCTGTATCAAAATAAAAAATAAAAAAGACTGAGGATTCAGTAGTAAAGCATCCATAGGTTAAACTCCTAGTATCAAAACAAACCAAGAAAAAAACAAATATCATGGACTTATATATAATTTAAGTATAAGAAATTGTAGACAGTATTCATTTATATAAGACCATTCTTACCTATGATTGAACTTACCACCATGAATACCTTTGGCTGTACCTTTTGGCTTTGCCTTTCTCTATGTTTTGATGGACTGTAATTTATAGGTGATAGGAAGTTTTTAATTGAAGGATAATCAGTGGTCATATTAAAGGAGGCTTTGACCGATTTAGACCAGATGGGCTGGCAAATTGGGCCAACTATTATGATGAAAACAACATTGGAGGTTCGGCCCCACTCTTTGTGGAGCACCAAATTCATGATAGTTCAGAGCAAGTTCAAGGTCCCAAGTTAATTATGCACTGTATTTATTTACCCCCATGACTACGACCTCTTCCTCTTTCCATCTCTAGCCCTTAGCAGTTTGGCACATATTAGACATTATTGGAATTGAAATGGAATTAAAACTAAAAATGATGCGTATTTTGCTGAAAAGTTATTTCAATATTAAATGATAGGAATTATGCAGACACAATCACAGGCAAATTCTCTGTTAAGCAAGAGAATTTTCTAGGAGCAGTAATGACCTTTTTTGTTTAGCCATCTCTAAACATAGGGCTTCACTAGGTTTGTTGTTTGTTTGTTTATTTTGAGATAGAGTCTCGCTGTCTTGCTCAGGCTGGGCATGAGTTCCTAGGCTCAAGTGATTTCTGCTTCAGACTCTTGACCTCAGCCCCCTGAGTAAGCTGGGACTATAGGTGCACACCACTGGGCCTAGCTCTCAGAGAGCCTTTTCTATTTTGTCTCTAAGATACATTGGAAGGCCTTCAGCACTTGCAGCATCTGAAATAGCTCTAAATAAAGTAGGAGCATTAGAAACTGATGAAGAACTGGAACATTTAGGAGAAGAGTAATATAAGTTTTTGTAGGTACATTTAAGTAAAGTGTATTTTGATAAACTTAATTAAGCTTGCATTTTAACTGGTCAGGAAAATCAGGCTTTGTCATTTTGCCCTCTGTGCTATTTAACAACATATGCTATTTCTCATGTTAAGACCTTAACAGCTGTGCCAACAAGTTTAGTTTGAAAAAAAAAAAAAGTGAGAGCTTAATGGTGGCTCTTTGCAGATGAGCCTGTCAACATTTCTGTCCATCAGTAGATTACTTCAGCCCTTCAGAATGGTTGTTTACCTCAGATATTTGGGTCAAAAGTCAGTGTTGTTAAGACACTGCAGCTTACTATAAGTACTCTCAATTCCAAGAAAAGCAATGTTAGACAAAGCTAGGTGTTTGTGTTGCTTTTTCACAGAATAATTCAGATACAACTGTCAATATCTAGAACCCTCTCTGATCTAAATGACAGATCTCTCCTTTACCTTATACTGAGATGACTTTTCAGTAGGATTATCTTGGAACTCTGTATGGCTTTTTTCCCCCCCTTCTATAAGTAGGCTGTTTTATTATTTTGAATTTCACAAACACATTTTTTACCCATCCCTAAAATAAGGTTGAATCAACAATGTTGACAAACATAAAACAAAATTGAATACCAAGAGAAACAAAATAATTAACCTGTATAATAAATTACTAATCAAGCCATAATAAAAATAATAATTAATTTAAGTAACTTTAACTTTGACCTTGCATCTTTTTTTATTTGTTCCAATTAGTTATACATGACAGCAGAATGCATTTTGACTCATTGTACACAAATGGAGCACAACTTTTCATTTCTCTAGTTATACACAAAGCAGAATCACACCATTCATGCAATCAGACATGTACATAGGTTAATATTGTTCATCTCGTTCCACCATCTTTCCTACCCCCACACCTCTTCCCCTCCCCTCACTCCCCTCTGCCTGGTCCAAAATTGCATGGCTTTTAATTCAAACAGTTAAGCAAGCATGTAGGTATTGAATTAGGTACTGAGTTTATAAAAATGAGTGAAACTTGATCCCTGTCCTCAAGGCTTGCACTTTAATGGAAAGGACAAACAGATTATTTCAATATGATATGTTAAGCTTATGGATATGCACAGAGGAATGTTAGCTCAGCCACAGGGAGCCAGGAAAGGGAAAGCTTGATGGACAGATTAAATGATAAACTGTCTTAGAAGATCAGTAAGAATATCACAGGAAGAGAGAACAATAGAATACTAGAAATGTGACACTAGAAATGTATTCACTCAGTAGAAGAAAAAAAGAACTAGATACATAGAGAACAGGTTTATGTGCCCCAAGAAGGTACTTGGACTTTATTCTGAAGGCACTGAGCAGTCACTGAAGAGTTTTAAGCATTTTAAGTTTTAAGCATTGGAGTGACATGACTGGATTGCAATATTAGAGTACTCTAGAGGCACGATCAACAAAAGTTTTGATAAGAAAATTAGTAGCAGGAAAATCTCTTCAGAGGCCATTTTAATAGTCAAGGTAATCCAAGATGAGGGCCTAGCTATGGTGCCTAGTCAGTGATGGTAAGGATGAAAGAGGATAGGTGCTTCAAGAAATGTTTTAGGTGTTAAAATTCCCAGGATTTGAGGATTGGAGAGTAGGGAGCTAATGCTGTTAAGTGAGATTTCTTAAGAATGCAGAAGCAAAAAATTTTTTTGTTTATTTTTTGGATTTTTATTGTTGTTGTGTTGTTTTTTGGCACTGGGTATTGAACCCAGGGACACTCTACAACTGAGCCTAGCCTAGCCCCTAGCCTTTTTTACTTTTTATTCTGAGACAGGATCTCACTCAGTTGTCAAGAGTAACCTCAAATTTGTGAGCTTCCTGCCACAGCCTCCCAAGTTGCTCAGGTTATAGGCATGTGCCACTGTGCCCAGTTGCAAAACAGTTCTTAGGGGAAACAACATCTAAAGATGTTGTTTAAGATATAAATTTGAGGCACCTTTAGGACATTCAAATAGGTATGATCTCTGTTAAAATTCAGAAAAGTGATAGTATTTGATAAGAAATAAATTATTATCTTGGGCAGAAAGAACAAACACTTTGGGCATGCCCCACAGTGTGGTTATTACTTAAGAAGAGCTGGGCCTAGAGAAGGCATTAGGTATAAAAATTAAATTTGCAAGTTGGTCTGGTGGCGCACACCTGTAATTCCAGCAACTGTAGAGGCTGAGGCAGAAGGATTCCAAGTACAAGGCCAGCCTGGGCAACTTAGTGAGACCCTGTCCCAAAATAAAAAAAGAGGTTGGGGACTGCCGTCCACGTCCCGCATGGGTGGTGGAGACGAGGTTCCCTTAAGTGGAATGGGCTCACTGAGTAATAAAAGCTAAGAGAAATAAAACCGCAAAATAATCACAGAACACAGAAAATAGTTTCAAAAAGCAGGGCAGGAGGAGCCTGCAAACCAGATGGGTCTGGCTTCCAGCATCTAACTTCTAGTTTCTGTCTTCTGTCACAATGGACCCCACATGCGCTTTATTTATATCAGGGAACTTCAAAGGCCTTCCATCCAATAATTCTTTACCAGGATAGGAATAAGGTCGGGGTAGATAGGCTGGCTCATTTCCTAAGGGGATATGTCCATTCCTAGTACTGCAATGAGGACTTTTCTAGCAGAGCAGAAGAGATGGGGCACTTGCACCGGGCGGTCCTACAACTGCAGAGGTGGTACCGGAAGTCTGAAATGCAAGCCACACCTCCTCCCTGGCTACCCGCAGGGGATCTAGCTTAGTAGTATAGTACTTCTGGGTTCCATCCCAAGTTCCCAGAACATAGAAAAATTGAGTTTGTACAGTAACAGTATAAAATTACCGTAAGTAGTTTAAATGTTGTGGGAAATTGAGTGTTCCACTTTGTGAAGCCATCTCATATACCATTTATTGCTTACCTATTGGAGATAGTAGGATTATAGTATGATATATTATGATTAATAATAGCTTTAATTTAGCATTTGTTTTGTTTTTATTTTCTCCAGAAGAGATTGGTTTGTTTTTTGTTTTTCTTGTGAGTGGGATCAAACTAGAAATCAAACTTGCACCTGTTAGGCAAGCACTCTACCACTGAGCTATATACCCCTAATTCTAATTTAGTTTTTGATAGTTCAGAAGTATTTTGGGGAGAAAGGAGGTTATGGTTTCTCAGTATCATTAGGCATGCCAGTACTTTTAATGATAAAACTTTGGATATAATATCCAAAATACACAGATTTTTAAAATATCAATACAGGTAGAGTATCCCTTACCCAAAGTGTTTGGGACCACCTGTGTTTCAGATTTCAGGTTTTAAGGTTTTGGAATATTTGCATAGATTTTGCCAGTTCAGTAATCCTGATTTAAAAGTCCAAAACTTTTTGAGCATCAACCTAAGAAACTGTCAGATTTTGAAGCATTTCAGAATAGGAACGTTCAACCTGAAATAGGTAACTGAAATTTATTGAGTGCTTATCATGCACCAAGTTCTATTCCACTACTTTTTTTTGGTACCAGGGATTGAGCCAAGCCACATCCCTAGCACCCCCTTTTTATTTTTATTTTTTTTGAGAAAAGGTCTCACTAAGTTGCTTAGGGTCTCCCTAAGTTGCTGAGGCTGGCTTTGAACTTGCAATCCTCCTGCCTCAGACTCCTGAGCTGCTAGGATTACAAGTGTGCACAACTAAACCCAGCTTCTATTCTACTACTTTATGTTGATTCATTACATATAATTCTTTGAAACAGGTAGATAATCTTATTATTCTTATCTTAGGAGGAAATTTGCTGAGGATCATCCAGGATTTATTCCCCAGGAGTCTTACTGCAGAGCCTGCCCTTTAACCATTATGCTATGCTGCTTTATAAAATAATATAGGTTATAGGTACATTTGCTCATTAGGGAGCATGGAAACACAAAAAAGCATATGAACAAAAGCCCCAAAAGTAGTATTTCTAGAAATGTAAACTTATAAAAACTATAAGAATAATTAGTATCAAGAAAATATGTATACATATATATCATGTATATCAAATATGTGTATACATTTACATCTAATATATATACACATATATATTGGTACTGGGGATTTTGAACCCAGGGTTACTTAACCAGTTAAGCCACTTCCCCAGCCCTTTTTTTTATGTTTTATTTTGAGACAGAGTATCTCTAAGTCCTTTAGTGCCTTCCTAAGTTGCTGAGTCTGACCTCAAACTTGTAATCCTTCTGCATCAGCCTTTCAAATCTCTGGGATTACAGGTGTGCTCTACCATGCTCAGCTTTTATATTATATATTTTATTTTATATAAATATAAAATTTTATATATACATATAATTTTATGTATATAATTTTAAAGAGTGCTTGCATTGCTTATTGGGAGAATGGAAACCTGATAATTCAGAAGAATTAGAGAAATTGGAGAAATACATGAAGTTGAATTATTACAGGGAAGGAAGGGAAGGATTCATGTCAGGTGAATATTGGCAAAGGGTAAATTCTAAGGAAACTGAAACTCCCACCAAAGAATGGTAAAGAGTTTATCATCACTGCTGTTTCTACCACTGTATGTTTGTATAATATTTTATATTTTTCAGAGCCAAGAGAAAGGAAATGACTTAACTAAGATTACATGCCATAGAAGTGTCAGAAACAGGAAAGAATCCAGGTCTTCTGATTTAATACAGAGCCCTTTCCATTATGTCATATCCCCTTACTGGAACCATGCAGATTTGTTCCTGTCCCCAAATCCATAAAAATGATGAGGGAAATGCATAAGAAAAGAATTAGTTTGTCAACCCTAAATCCAAGAGAGTAGCAGTAGCTCAAAGAGATGTAATGGTAAGGAATCAATCAGTGGTGCCTTAATTGAAAATATTACCATGCTTCTATAATCCGAAGAAACTTTTCTTGCATTGCTTGCTGATTGTATATGACAGAGTAGTCACCAAAAGAAAAGTGCTTAGGTATATAAATAATTGCTGATTTTTTCTGTTCTTGCGAACTGTAGGTGATGGTTATTTTCAGAGAGGGGAAAACTGTGGGTGTAATTCAGAATTAGCAGTCCAGGAATAGAACATTTTTTACTTTTTATTTTGTGTATTCCTGTGCTAAGTTTTGTTATTTATAGATATATTGCTTTTTTTTTTAACACATTAACAAAAGTTTCCATATAATGGGATTATGGGCCATTTCTTAAATATTATGTAGTGTACAAATTACACTAACAGATATTAAGAATTATTAAGTAGGTTGACACTGACAGATTGAAATTCTAAGTAGATTTTCCACAGATCCACATAGAAGCAATGTTGTTACATATAGTTAGAAAAGCAATAGCAGTATAAAACAGTATTCCTTTCTGTGAGAAAGAAAATTGTAACATATATAGGGATGGTGGAAAACATTACTTCACTTTTTATAGTCATAGAAAATTCCTATACTTACATACATAGATACAAAAGTATACATTCGCCCCTGGGGGAGGAAACAGCCTTCCTAGGTGAAAGAGGTACTCTGGCAGGAAGTGAGTGGCAAGAATGGAAGCTGATTATTATTATTATTATTATTTTTTTGGTACTCAGGATTAAACCCAGGGGCACTTAATCACTGAGCCACGTACCAGCCTTTTTTTATATTTTATTCTGAGACAAGGTCTTGCTGAGTTGCTTAGGGACTCACTAAATTGCTGAGACTGGCTTTGAACTTGCAATCCTCCTGCCTCAGCCTCCTCAGCTGCTGGGATTTCAGGCATGTGCCACCACACCCAGCCAACTGGAATTCTTATATAAATTGCTGTAGACAGGACTGTCCTATGATAGGGACTCTGAGGGTCTCCATTCCATTACAAGCAGGGAAAAGCTAGCAGTGACTGTATAGTTGGTTTTGTAAGTCACATATTTGAATTAAGAAACTCCCTGGCAGTGGTCATTTGGTACTTATTTTTATTCCAAAGCAATTTTAATTCTTTAACAACTTATTTGGATGTTATGCTTGCTAGACAATGAAATTTTCACCCAGAGAAACTATGGTGTATAATTTGTGCAGTGTTTATGTTATCCTTGGAAGAGATGAGAAATGTATGTTTGAACTAGGAATATATTGCTTTTCTGGAAAACTATAAAAGTGCTACAGGAATTTTTTTTTTTCTTTTCACTGTGGGATTGTTAAGAAGGGATTAATTTTCCTTACAAAGAGCCAGGATACTGTGGATATGATGAAAATATTAAGTTAGTGACCTGTGAGTTAAAGAAGGAATACCAGGTGTCAGAGTAGGGCCTTAAATCGTGATCCTTGGCAGGAACAAAGTTTGTTCTTTACCCTGTTGTGTCTGGGTAGTTACCAGGGCCTGTGAAAGACTTTACAGTCTATTTCTCAAAGTTCCAGAGAGTGTGGAAGCTTTTATGTGGACTCCAGAGTACAGGTATGAGTAGTCTGATTTTGTTCTTTGTTTCATTTCCTTTTTCTTTTTTTTACTGAATGGGGCTTTTTATTCTTAGAGAAATTATGAAAATGGTTAAATTTGATAGGAAGAAAAAAAGAATTTTTATAGTTTTTAATAGTCTTTGCTTTAGTATTTCTTACTTTAGAAAACAAGCCAATACCTATATGAAATTATGTATTTATTTGTTGCTACTGTTGTTTGCAGAGCTGGGGATTGAACTTGGGGCTTTGTACGTGCTAGGCAAGTGCTCTACCACTGAGCCACATCCCCAGCCCTGAAATTATGTATTTGAAAACCAAAAAAATCAAAGACTTGCCTAGACCCTTACTTACCATCCCTTTTCAGAACTTGTTTACTCTTATTGTATATCCATGTAATAAACTTGCTTTCTTATTATACATTTGTTTGCTTATTCCTCGTTGTTGATATTCAGACTTTCATTTTCACAAAACTGATTTGGGGAGTTAATTAAGACTCTATATTTCTGGACCTTACCCTCAGATATTGTTTCTGTCAATCTGGATAAGGCCTAGCAATCTGCACTTTTATTAAACATCCTCAAAGTATTCTCATCTAAGTGATTGAAGGCCCACACTTAAGAAATAAGCAGATTCTACAGCTAAGTGAATAGTTGTGGCTTTAGCTGCCATCTATATAAAGATAACTTCCAAATCCTTATCTTTAGTCTAAACCATTCATCTTAAATGCCATACTCATCTATATAATTGATATGGCTCTATTCAAGGGAGAACACACTCTGATTCAGGTTACCTACATTCAAATCCCAGTTTATCTGCTTAATATCTGCCTGACCCTAGGCAAGTTACTTCTCAGTTGCCTCATATAAAGAGAAATTAATAGTAATGTCTCATAGAATTGCCTTGACAATTTAGTGGATCAGTACATGGAAAGTTCTTTGACCAATGCCATAATAAACTCAATGTATTATTATCCCATAAGCACCTTTAACTTCTCTAAAATGAATCTTTTTAAAATAATGCTTTATGCACACACACACATATATTTAGTTGTAGGTGGACACAATAACTGTACGTTATTCTTATATAGTGCTAAGGATCCAACCCAGTGCCTCACGCATGTAAGGCAAGCACTCAATCACTGAGCCACAACCCCACAACCCCTAAAATGAATCTTTTATACCACTTCCACCCTCTTCAAAAATCTATTTTCTGCCTTGGCTATAAATTCCTTTTATTTCTCCCTATCACTAATTTTCCTCATCTAGGTCACAAGTTCTATGAATTCAGCATCCTAATCATCTCTAATTTGTCCCTCCTTTCCTTTTCCACTTTTATTGCTTCGGTTCAAGTTTTCATTACAGGGTTCTAAAATAGTCTCCAACTTGGACTTAAAGCCTTTGGTTGTTTTTCTCCATTCTATTTTCATTAAAATCTTTCTCATAGGCAATATGATCTTGCTGTTCCTTTACTGGATGGCTTTGATTGACTGTAGGATAAAATTCAAACACCTATATCTGCCATACAAGGCTCCTTAGATTGGTCTCTACCTCCTCCTCTTCAATATTTAAGCACATTTACAATCTTCCAGTGCTAGTAAAGTACTTACAGGAAATCACAAAAAACACCAGATACTCACTTGGTTTCATAATTTTGCATAGATAAACAGTATAGTGTGGTGATTAAGAATATGAGCATTATAGCAAGTCTGCCATCCCAATTTTGTCACTTAACTAGATGTGTGGCCTTGGGTAAAGCAGTTTTTTGTTGCAGTTTCCTCATCTATGAAATGAGGATAGTTGTGCCTTAGAATTAGTGTGTGGATTTAGTAAATTAACCTCAGAAATATTCAGTAAGTATGAGCTATCATAATTACATTTATTACTCCTATGCTATTTCTTCTATCTGTACACAAGATGTTCTCTCCCCCATTGTCTTCATTTCTTTTTTGTTTGTTTATGTCTGTATGTCTGTTTTTGCAGTGCTGGGTTTGAACCCAGGGGCTTGTACATGCTAAACAAGCAGTCTACCATTGAATCACATCCCCAGCCCACTATCTCCATTTCTTTTGCCCTTGAACTCCTACTTAATCATCCTTTGTTTTGAAGAACTGACCAGGTGTGGTGGCACATGCTTGTAATCCTAGTGAGTTGGGAGACTGAGATGTGAGGATCTCAAATTTGATGCCAGCCTTAGCAACTTGGCAAGACACCGCCTCCCCCCTCCCCCAAAAAGAGCAACAACTATGGAATGTAGCTCAGTGATACAATGCCTCTGGGTTCAATCCCTATACCAAGATACAAAAATAAAAATTAGTTGAAGAACTGGCTCCTCCAGGAAGTCATCTCTGTAATCCCATACTCTGGATTAGATCCTCCTTGGGGTTTCATAACACTCTATGTAGTATAATGGAGCTATGAATGCCTTTAACTTGGGATCATTCTGCCTCAGCCTCCTAAACTGCTGGAATTACAGGCATATACCACCATGCCTGGCTACAAAATCACTTATTTTTTAAAAGTTAGAACTTTTTGAAGAAATGTTACCAGTAATATTTTTAAATTATGAGTTTTTATTTTTGAATTATTTGTTGCTTAAATAAAATTTTAAATTAAGACACTGAAAGAAAGAAAAAAATAAAACAGTATGTAAAAGTACATATGAAAGTACAGCATGGGTTGTTTTTTAAAATTAGGATGGTATTTACTGAATTGTTGAGTTCAATCATAATAAACATTAGCATAGAGAGGTAGGCAAAAGTTGTTGAATTAGCCAGGTACATTGGCACATACCTGTAATCCCAGTGGCACAGAGGTGAGGCAGGGGGATTGTAAATTCAAGTCCCACACCAGCAAAGTGGGACAAAAGGCTGGAAATACATGTATGCAGATTTAGTTTTGGCTCTGTTAGAGGGAAGAGGGACAATCTCTGCTCAGTTTCCTTGAGCCCGTCAGGGTGGGGGGTTGCAGCCCCTCAGTTTCCACCCTCACATGAGGAAGCTCTTAATTTTAGAGGTTGGTGTCCCAATTTCAGTCTGTTTCAATAGTTATGAAGTAAGCAAACCAGCTTTACTATATTTGCTGTTGAGTCCCCCATTGTGTTCCTTTTTCCTGTCATGCCAGTCTTTATTCAAAAGTGAGACTGCAAATACATATTGATAGCAGAAACTATGCCCTATATGCTTCATTTTTCAGAGAATATTAGATAATTTTTTTTCCCCTGAAGTACTGGGGATTGAAGTAACTCATGCATGTTAGGCAAGTGCTCTACCACTGAGCTACATCCCCCACCCTAGACATAAAGTTATTACTTCCTACTTTCTTTGACTTTTGTTTTCACTTTCTCCTATTTTGTTTCTTACTTAAAATGATCATTGTCTTTGATTACCTTTGAAGGTTTTTCTTCCTTCATTTGCTTCCTAAATGTTAGTGGTCTTTAGCACCCTAAGCTTAACCCATTTTGTCTCTTAAATCTATGATTCTTTATAAAATTTTGCCTTAGTATATCTGAGGGAGACCTCAGTGAATAGACTGAGTTGTCTAATGGACAAAGGTAGTGAGTCTCAGTCATTACTTTTGTGTAGGCACATATGCACACACTGAAAATTGCTGTTCTTTACACTCCCATTGGGTGATCTTAATTGGTAACCAAGTCTACATCTCTGTACATCTCTAGATCTAGCCTAGACTACTCACTTAATCTCCAGATCCATATTTGAGTTTGTTTGCTGAACAGTTCTGTCATAAAGAACCTCAAACTCACATGTCTAAATCAGAATTTATTATTATTTCCTCAGTGTGTGTGTGTTTGAGGTTCTTCATGAAACCTCACATGTCTAAATCAGAATTTATTATTATTTCCTCAGTGTGTGTTTGAGGTTCTTCACACACACACATGCACACCCCTATGATAAAGTTTGATTTGTAAATTAGTCACATTAAGAGATTAACAACAAAATAGAAAAATCTTAATATATTATAATGAATGTTATGTGAATGTTGCCTCTCTCCGGAGTCCAGACAGATATTGATATTTTCCAACTATGGTATACCTTGGGTAACTGAAATTACAGATAAGGGGAAGCTACTGTGTTCCGTATTTCAATTAATACCATCACCATGTGTTCGCTTGCCCAAATGCAAAAATATGATGAGCTTTTTTTTTTTTAATTAGGGATTGAACTCAGGGACTATATCCCTAGCCCTTTTTATTTGGTGAGGCTGACCTTAAACTTGCTGGGATTACAGGCATGTCACTGCACCCAGCTTGAACATTTTTATTCTTTTCTGTCCTCCATTTCCTATATCGAGATGGTTCCTAAATATTTTTTATTTATCTTCTGAGTATCTTTTATGTTCATTTCATCTACTCCAGTCTCATCTCAGGCCTATATTTTCCTTGTTTGAATTTAATAGCCTTTTTAATTTGTTCTTTGTCCTATAATTTCTTTCTCTTTCAATCTGTCCAGCTCAAACCCATCAGAATATATTTGTCAAAATGCAGACTGTATCATGTTATTTCCCCTTATTAGCTTCCTGTGGCCTAATCAGATAAAATATAAATTCCTTAATAGTATATACAAAGTCCTTGACTATCTTTTCTAGCCTCTTACTGCTAACATTTATTCACTGCTCCAGTCAAATTCACTCATAGTCATCAGTGATTACATAGTCTGTCTCCACTAATTGTATATTTCCAAATTTTGTGTTCCTATTAAACCTCTTATCATTTGTTTTGGTTTCTGTTTTTTATATCTTTGCTGTCCAGTGAGCCTTGTGAAATAGTAGTTAAACAACATATTTAAGGGTAGGACACTAAAAACCTAAACTGCAAACTCCAAATTCATCCAATCTATTCATTTGGTCATCTTTAGTATCTTGGACTATTCATATTCCCTAAATAAAGATATCCTCATCTCTTCTTAGTTATATAGATTACCAGTGTTAATCTGATACTGGAGACTAGAGCTTTTGACTCAGTGAGAGTAGAAACAGAATCTGAGTCAAGTGAGTACAAACAAATATATAGGCAAAACTTTAATCTGGGAAGAGAAAGGGGAAAGGAGGTTTCACCTCAAGGTGAAGGGAATAGCCCTGATCTGATAGAGAGCAGTCAAAACTGCCCTGAACACCCCTCCCCACCAAAAAAAGGCCTAGACTTATTTATTGAGTGGTTTGGGCAGAAAAGTCTGGTACTTTTATTTATTTATTTTTTAATATTTTGTTTAGTTGTAGATGAACACAATGTCTTTATTTATTTTATGTGGTGCTGAGGATCGAACCCAGTGCCTCACGTATGCGAGGCAAGCGCTCAACCGCTGAGCCATAGCCCCAGCCCCAGTCTGGTACTTTGATGATAATGCTTTTAAGGAGTTTCTTTCTTGGAGAAAGAAACATCTCTCTACACCTGGTTTTTATGACTGATTTGATTAGGAGGATAAGAAAAGGCACATCTCTTATATTGTCAGAGTGAGGGGAGGGGGAAAAGACTTTTTGAAGGTAAGGATTATGAATTACGATTCAAGAGCAAAGAATTTTAGCAAATAACAAATTATGATTTAAGACCCTAAAGTTTGTGGTAGCTCCTGGTTGGTGTCCTACATCAAGCATTTATAGTTGATAAAGAATAGGAGGGGCTCGGGCATGGTAGTACACATCTGTAATTCTAGTGATTTGGGAGGCTGAGAGGAGGATTGCAAGTTCCAGGTCAGCCTGAGCAACTTAATGAGACCCAGTCTCAAAATTACAAAAAAAAAAAAAAAAAAAAGGAGTGGGTGAGTGATAGAGTGTCCCTGGATTCAGTCACCAGCACTGCAAAATAAAAAAGAATAGGAGGATATAAAAAGGCACATTTCATATATTGTAAGAGTGGGAGAGTAAGAAAGACTTTTTGTAACGTATTATGAAGTAAGACCCTGGGAGTTTATTTGCCATTTTTGTCCCATTCTGTTTTTTAAACAAAAGAAACAAAACTTATCTTTGCAGATGAGGGTATAGCACTCTTGGCTGCATGGACAAGGCAGAGGGGATTTGAGCATATAATTTACTTCTAAGTTAAACTTTCAAACTGTCCACTAGTTTTCAGCCCTATCATAATTACTACTTATAGAGGTGTGGCTAATTCCAGGGTCATTTTGCATTTGCTGAGCCTCTTACTACTACTCATACCTCTGCTTTTCCAAAGTTTTCCAAAGTTTCATTGTTGTCACCCATCCTGATCTCTGCCTTTGCATATTTATATCTTTCTTTTAAAATTGTTTTAATATTATTTTAGTAGATTTCTAAGAAAGCAAAAGTCAATGTGTATGTTCACTCTGCTACATTTCCCTAAACTCTTTCAAAACTGTTTCTGGCTTTACTTGTTTCTCCATCAGTCAGGGAGAGTTAGATAATTTCTCCTTTGTGCTGCTATGGCACAGCTTTTATCATGGGAGTGAACTCACTGAATCCTGTTTGTTTTTAAGATGTTTCTCTCCCCTACTATATAATGTTATGCATCCAATATCCAGAAATTTTCCATCTGGTAAAACTGAAACTCCAGCATTCTCCATTCACTCGTTCCCTGCAGCCACCATTCTACTTTCTGTTTCTGTGAGTGTGATTACTTTAGATAAGTCAAATAAGTAGAAAGACAGAGTGTTGGGGTTTTTTTTGTGTGTGTTTGACTTATTTCAATTAACATAATATCCTCAGAGTCATGAACATTGTAGCATGCGTCAGAATTTGCCCTCCCCCCCTTTTGGCAGTACTGGGGATTGAACCCAGGGGTGCTCTGCCACTGAGCTATATCCCCAGCCCTTTTTATTTTTTATTTTGAGATAGGATCTCACTTAGTTGCCCAGGCTGACCTTGAACTTGCAGTCTTTTGCCTCACTCCTGAGTCCCTGGGCGTAAAGGCATGCAGCACTGCACCCAGCAAGAATTTGCTTCCTTTTTAAGGCCAACTAAGCCAGGCGCTGTGGCGCAAACCTGTAATCCCAGCACTTAGGGAGACTGAGACAGGAGAATCGCAAGTTCAAAGCCAGCCTCAGCAATGGCGAGGCGCTAAGCAACTCAGTACATAAAACACAAAATAGGGCTGGGGATGTGGCTCAGTGGTCCAGTGAGTGCCCGAGTTCAATCTCCAGTACCAAAAAAAAAAAAAGACTGACTAATATTCTACTATATCTATACAATATATCTCATTTTGTATATTCATCGGTCAGTGAATGGTTAGGTTGCTTCTACATTTGGCTATTGTGAATAGTGCTACTGTGAACAAATAACTGCCACTGAGCTACAGGTGTACAGATAAATATCTTTTGAAGACCCTGCCTTCAGGTCTTTTGGATAAATATCCAGAAAAGTGATTTTCCTGCTGGGCGCAGTGGCACATGCCTGTAATCCCAGCGGCTCAGGAGGCTGAGACAAGGAGGATCAGACAAGGAGGATCGCAGGTTCAAAGCCAGTCTTAGGAACAGTGAGGTGCCAAGCAACTCAGTGACACCCTTTCTCTAAATAAAATACAAAATAGGGCTGAGATGTAGCTCAGTGGTTGAATGCTCTTGAATTCAATCCCAAATACCCTCCCCACCAAAAATGATTGTCCTTTTTCTTTTCTTTCTTTTTATTTTATTTTTATGTGGATTGAACCCAGGGCAGGGATACTCTACCACTGAGCTACATCTTCAGCCCTTTTTCTGAAATTTTAAAAATTTGAGACAATGTCTCACTAATTTGCCTTGGCTGGCCTCAAACTTAAACTCTTCTTGCCTTGGTCTCCTGAGTAGCTAGAATTACAGATATATGCCATCTCTATGAGAAATTTCTTTGAACATCTAATCTACTGTATTTGCTTGAAACAATATACTGTAATAGCTTTAGACATACTTTAGAAATACTGATTATTCCAGACAAATCATTTTTAGTTGTACACACACAATGATATTTATTCTTTAAAAAGATAAAGGAGTCTATACCTTTCCATTCTTGCTACAATTCTCAAATCTAGTCCATACTGTAAAATTTGTTCTTCTTCAATCTCTATTAAGTAAATATTATCTGATTAGTCATTCTTTCAATGGAAGGTTTATTAGCAGGACTCAGATAATAGAATATATTATATTCAGTATAGTACAACAGTCTATAGATTGAGAATAAGAAAAGGTATCAGAACATAATTAACAATCTAAAGTACACTATAAACCCAACTTTAAAAAAATGTGATAACTTAAAAAAATGTGGTAACTTCATAGAACTACCCACAATAACCATTAAATTCCAGAAATCCAGAAGCAGTTTATAACATTTCAATGACTCTCATGTAAAATGCATTAATAGTAGCATCAAATCTTATATTTAATATACTGATCTTTTGATTCAAATTGATCAAAAAACAATTTATCATTAACTTTAAAAATAGCTCTTGATGGATTTGAAAAACCATCATTCTGTAGTCATCATTGTAAAGGCTGATTTTTGGCAAGAAATATCAATGCATAAGAAATCCAGGCAGTAAAATTTGGTAAGTATAATATTTGCATAGTATTAAAACATCTCAACCATAGATTGCTTATAAGATGCAAGGAAAAATAACTGTATAGTAGAAAAGTTGAATAACACACTGATCAGATGATTAAAATTGACATCACCTATGAGAGATAGTAGATAGGTATCATGTGCCTCTGGATATGAAGAGGAGAAACAATATCACTTATGTAGTATTCTGGCCAGTAATGCATAATATGAATCTCAACATGGGAAACATCATAAAAGAGACCTGAATGAAAAGATTCTATGTTTAAAAGAGGAGAAAGGGCTATTTTCTTTAAAAATCTTTTAGATTGTCATTAAACACAATCATGCCAGGCACGATAAGGCACACTTGTGATCCCAGTGACTTGGGAAGCTGAGGAATGAGGATCAAGGTTTGAAGCCAGCTTGGCAATTTAGCAAGACCCTTTCTCAAAATAAAAAATGGGGCTGGGATTGTGGCTCAGCGGTAGACCACTTGCCTCGCAAGCATGAGGCCCTGGGTTCGATCCTCAGCACCACATACAGAGCAATAAAATAAAGACATTGTGCGCATCTACAAAACAATTAAAAAAATAAAAAGTAAAAAAAAAAAAAAAATGAAAAGGACTGGGCATATAGCTCAGTGGTACAGCACCCCCTGGTTCATTCCAAGGGAGGAGAGAAAAAAAAAACCACAAAGACACTATCTCATCTTTGGCTTTGGTTGTGGTAGACAAAAAAATCTTTCTAAGAAATGTGAGCTTAAAAATAAGAAATCACATCTAGGCATATACGCCTGTAATCCCAGTTCTATCCCAACTACCTGGGAGGCTGAGGCAGGAGGATTGCGGGTTGAGGCCAGACTAGACAATTTAATGAGAACTTGCCTCAAAATAAAATTGTTTGAAAGGGCTAGCCTTTCAAAGTAGGTCAGTGGTAGAGCACCTACTTAGCATGTGCAAGACCCTGGTTCAGTCCCTAGTACCAGGGGGAAAAAAATTAGAAATCACTAAAGATAAATTAACCAACCACTTTAGACAAGCATCAACAGAAGCCACAAACTACAAAGACTGATTTCTAAAACTATCAAATAAAGAAATTTTAAAAAGTGAATTTCAGATGTTTAAAGCTATTTAGAAAAATTCAGCATGGAATGTGAGAAAGAGATATCAAAGACAAAATTTTTAATATGATAAATAATGCTGAAATGGTGATCACTATAATAATCTTTGTGCATATCTTTGCCTTTTTTTTTTTTTTTAGTATTGATTCCTATAATGATTTTGAGGCTCTTAATGTATACCATTCAATTGCTTTCCAGAAAAGTAATATCAACTTATATTCCTGTCAGCAGTGCATACCTATTTTTTTTTGCCAGCATTAACTATTGTCCCTTAAAAGAACTTTGCTTTATTGGAAAGGTAAAGCATAAGATTTCCTTCCTGCTTCTCTCCCCACTCCCTTTCAATCTCCCTCTCCCCCTCCCTCTCCCCCTCCCTCTCCCCCTCCCTTCCTCTCTCCCTCCCCTCCTCTCTCTTTTCTTTCCTTCTTTCCCCCTCCCTCTCTGTCCTTTCTTTCCCCTTCCTTCCTCCCTTCTTTCACTTGCGATTGAACCAGTATTTTGTATATGTAGGCAGGTGCTCTACTACTGAGTTATATCCACAGCCCCTTATTTTTGATTTTGAGATGTGATCTCACTAAGTTGCTCAGTCTGACTTGAACTTGGAATCTTCTTGCCTCTTCCTTTAAAATAAATATGGCTGCTTTTTTAAAATAAATATGGCTTCCTTTAAAATAAATATATGTGCTTTTATCAAGCACATAGTTTGCTTACAGAAAGTACATACTTGCAGGCATAAATTGTGTGAAGTGCTTTATATAAATTACTATGTTTGCATTACTTTCCCAATTATAAATAGAAAAAATTGAGACCCAGAGAAATAGAAAGGTTTTCTTTAATGTTGGATAGTAAGTAGCAGATCCAAGATTGGAACTGAGATCCAACTCCAAAGGCTTTACTTTTTCTTTATTTGAGGAACTGCTGGGGATTGAACCTAGGGGCCTTACACATGCTACATCCCCAGACATTTTGTTATTTTTATTTTGAGACAATCTTTCTAAATTGCCCAGGTGGGCCTCAAATTTGTAATCTCTTGCCTTAGCCTCCCAAATGACTAGATTTCAGGTATACTCCTCCATGCCAAGCAAGACTTTACTTCTGAATCTAGATCTAACTGATTTTTGTTGATTATTGCTAAGATTTATTGTTTCTTTGGTTACTTTCTGCTATGAACTAATGGTCTATAATCATTAGCCAATTTTAATGGTTTTAATACTTGTCTTCTGATTCATAATGAAAACTTTATATTAATGATATTAACCCTTTGTCCTTCATTGCAAATATTTACTGCTACTTGTCTTTTTTTCAATTTTATATATAATTTTATTTTCCCCCTTCTAATCATAAAACGTCTTACCTATTCTAAAATTCGATGATTTTTTAGAAATAATTTTAAGGTTTTTTTTTATTTATATCTGAAGTTTATATTAATGAATGAAGTGAGATAAAGACTTAACTCAGTTTTTTCCAATTTTTCTAACTTATTTAATTATCAACAAATGTTATCATTTGTTGCATCCAGTTAAAGTGTTTTGAAGTGTTTATATTCTTATATTTCTGACCAGTTCATTTTTATATCACTATCTAAACATTTTAGTATATTATAAATAATAGGTCATATTATTGCAGGGCATCTATAAGACAAGTTTCTCAACCATAAATTATCCTATTCAGTTGTAATGTACTTTTTAAAGTACTACATGTTAAAAAATGAAATAAGATTAACCCAACCTTTGCTGTGTTTGCTTGTAAAGGAAGAGCTAGAAGTAAGTTAACATAGATACATAAAGAAAGAAAGAAAAAAGATACAAGAAACAAAGCTGTTGGTATTTCTCTAAGGAAAAACCCAAAAGGAATAATTAGCAGTATAGGAAACAGTGATTTTTCCACTTTAAGAACCCATAGTACTGGGGCTGGGATTGTAGCTCAGTGGTAGAGTGCTTGCCTCGGATGCGTGAGGCCCTGGGTTCAATCCTGAGCACCACATAAAAAGAAATAAAATAAAGACATTGTGTCCATCTACAACTAAAAAAAAAATTGGAAAAAAAAAACCCATAATAGTATCTCTGACTTCATCCTAATGTCATGTCCCTAACAGGCCTGTGGAATTATGCAAAGATGATGGCACAGCCCAGCTGGAATAGACATTAATTGTTTAAAAAAAAAAGCCAACTTGGAATAGTTATTTTCCTCCAAAACAAAAGAAAACACTTTATGGTAAAATATTTGCATCTAGAAAATTATTTGGCAAGGATAGTTTCTTTATGGAGTAGCAGCCAATTAAGGTTTATTTATAGGTCATAAAGACATGGGTTGTTATTCTGCTTGTACCCATGTTGATATGTATTTATACGTTTTAATTAAATTTTAGTTTAAGTTTTAACTTAATTGGTAATCTTAGTTGTTCACAAGCTGTCAAGAATGGTTCCAAGCTGGGTGTCACTGGCCCATGCCTGCAATCCCAGTAGCTCAAGAGGCTGAGGCAGGAGGATCCCGAGTTCAAAGCCAGCCTCCCCGGGTACCACCCCTCTCGCCCCCCGCCCCCCCCAAAAAGAAGCTAAACAACTCAATGAGACCCTGTCTCTAAATAAAATACAAAATAGGGCTGGGGATGTGGCTCAGTGGTTGAATGTCCCTGAGTTCAATCCCTGGTACCCTGTGCCAAAAAAAAAAAAAAAAAAAAAGATTCCAGGCATAACCGGAATTTTTCTAGACTTTACTAGGCTGAGCATTTTTATAGCATTTTTCCTCTACTTGCAGACATGCAAAATGTCTCACAAGAATTCCTAAAGTGTTTTTGATTGCTTACAGATAGGCCCCATATTAGATATTGAAGAACAGAAATTGGGATTTAGAGGATACTTCTCTGTTTTCAGAAATTTCTCTTGTACATGTCTGTAAATATGTTCATTCCAGCTATACATGCCCCCGACATCCGACTATTTCTTTCTTTCTTTCTTTCTTTCTTTTTTTTTACCTTTGACTATCTCTTAATAGTACTACAAATGTTCTACAATCCAAGTGCCAAAACTGTTAGTGGTCTGAGATTACTCCCCCACCATCATGGGAATATAACATCTTATATAAAGCAGAGTAACTGATACCTCAATCCTTTATAGATAACATTGATAAAATATTTATCAGTTTTTACTTATAGTCCTCTCTTTTCTCAGGACCTACATGAGTCCACGGGACTAGGTCAGAGAAGATTAGAATGACTGCTACCATATTCTACCCAGAATCACTTCCATCCTCAACCAAGTAAGGCTTTGATTGTGGATCAGGCTTTTAATACTTGTTTCATCTTTCTCCAGAGTGAGTTTTTCTCCCAGGATGACCAAGCTCTTTATATAAATAAGCTTCTAGTGGGCTTATACACTTGTTTACAACACAGGACAGGATTGAAAAGGTTAAGTTGGGAGCTCTATTATAGTGAGAAGCCCTGAACTCTATGTCAGAGCAGAGCCTACTGTGTTAGCTTTCCACCACTGTGATAAAATACCTGAGATAATCAACTCATAAGACAGAAAAATCGATTTTACTGTACGGTTTCACAAGTTTCAGTCTGTGGTTAGTTGGCCCTGTTGCCTTAGGGCTTGTGGCAACACAGGACATAGTGGAAGTGTGTGACAGAGGAAGCTATTCATCACATGGCAGCCAGGGAGGCAAAGAGAGAGGAAGAGGCCAGAGTCCCAATATCTCTTTAAAAGGCATGCCTCCAGTGACCTAACCCCACCTCCTAAAGGTTTTACCACCTTCTAATAGTGCCACACACCAGCAACCAGGCCCATAGTATATGGGCTTTTGAAGGACATTTAAGATTCAAACTATAACACTGTTCATCTCTCATTTCTTCACTATTTCCTTTCTTTTTGTTTACTTATTTCCATTGTGTCCATAGGTTGTTACTCTGCTTGTACTCACATTGATAAGTATTTACACATTTTAATTTAGTGTAATTAATCTTAATTTTTAACTTACTGGTAATCTTCTGAGTATTTATTATTTCAACTACATTAAAAACCTCATATTTGAAAACCAGTTTTTTAATTGAGTCTCTTGAGTCTCTCAAAGACTTCAGTACATAGTAATTGATGGCAAAATTTCATTCTTTACATTATTGAAAAACTCACCAAGGGCTAAGAACTAAGTCAAATGTGATGAGTAACTCCAGTGGTTTTAGAAAACTTAAAGCACCTACCTCTCTGAAGATATACATCCATCCTTGAAACTTACCTACTTAGGGTCCCTACCTCTACTTCATAGTAAGCCAACTGTCACTAAATTTGATCTCTTCTTTTTGAGAGAACGTCTTAGATAAATGCAGTGGTTTATGGGAGGGACAGTGTCTGACCATCAAAAACAATAGCAAAATATGGTTGCCTCCCAAAAAGAAAGAGCATCAAGTATTTTAACAAAATTTCATAAGTTTCATAACTTCTAATTTAGACCAGACTGTCCTGGAAGATAGCCAATTGTGGCAATGGCTAAAGTAAAAAAATCCTAGGAAGTTAAGTGTGTCCTCTGCTCTTCCAGGAAATATAGTCATGGTAAATGCCTGCTTTTGCCTTGTGAATTAGAAAGGTAGTGAAATCATGGAAAACATGCAATTCTCAAAAATCAAAATAGGCTAATTTTATAATGGAATTTTTGGATTTACACTATAAAACAAGCTTTCTTGCTTAAAATTGTGCCAGTGAGTTAGTTTTTTGAACAGTTATTACTTTGTTTCTTCCACTATGGTTATGAATTAATATGAATTAATATGTGGTTATGAGTTAATATTGGTGAGCACCTTTTAAGTAGAATATATTTCAAAAATATTTAAATTGTGTGGAAAGAAAAAAATGAATTGAGAAAGTTAGACAAAGAATTACCTGCTAAAATGGTTAAAAGAACTCACCAAAAAAAACCAAACCAAAACAAAACAAAAACCCTGTATAATAAATCAAGTCTGCTCTAGTTTTTTCAGATTTGGAGCCCTTTTGAATGAAATGATTAGAATACTAGAGTATTAAGTGGAGATGTGTCTTACTCAAGGATTAGATTCAGAATTTTCAAGTATTAAAAATTATCCTTTAGGGCTGGGGTTGTGGCTCAGTGGTAGAGTTCTCATCTCATGTGTATGAAGCACTGGGTATGATTCTCAACACCACATAAAAATAAATAAAAGTATTGTGTCCATCTACAAATAAAAAATAGTTTTAAAAAATTATCCTTGAAAATTCCTTAGAAAGATAGTACATTGGTATCTAACAGTCAAAATTAGAGAATTGGATATTTTTGGCTTGTGTTTTAAAAAGATGTGTTATCTTTTAGAATTGTACTTTTTTAATTTTTTTTTTCTTTTTTTTCTTTTGGTACCAGGGATTGAACCCAGGGGCACTTAACCTACCTCTGAGCCACATACTCAGCCCGTTTTTTTATTTTTATATTATTTATTTATTTATTTGTTTTAAATATTTTTTTTAGTTGTCAATTGTCTTTATTTTATTGATTTATATGTGGTACTGAGAATCAAACCCAGTGCCTCACACATGCTAGGCAAGCGCTCTATCACTGAGCCACAACCCCAGCCTCCTGTTTTTTATATTTTATTTAAAGACAGAGTCTTGCTAAGTTGCTTAGGGCCTTACTCACTAAGTTGTAGAGGCTGGCTTTGAACTTGCAGTCCTCCTGCCTCAGCCTCCCGAGCCACTGGGATTATAGGCATCTGCTGCCGCTCCCGGCTAGAATTATACTTTCTGTGCTAGAGTTCTACTTTTTATGGAGAAGTATTCAGACTGTAATTGGTATATGGGACTTATGAGCAACTGAGAAACTGGAAAACTGACATTGCTTACTCCAGAGTACATGCTTATTGAAAGTCAGACAGAATTTTCTTTCTGTTACTGCTGAGCTTATTCTAATAGAATTTGTGATAATTGTTTGTGAAGATACAGCTCCATAGTATATGATTATGTTATTTGGGTTCTCTGAGTTTTTGTATAATATTTTCATCCTTCAAATAGGAAAAAATGATGCTATACCTTTATTCTCTACAGATAATGGATTCAGAATTACTACATAGTGTAGTAGGAAGCTATTTTAAACCTCCAGAAAGAGTACTTGTTTCATCATTGACCCAGGATAAATCATCTCAGAATTGTCATTCTGCAAACTTAGAAGTTACTTCTCCTAAAATGTTTCATAGCCCAAATAGCCAAGGTAATGCTAATTCAAAATTTTACATAAGATTAGAGGAATGGTACAAAGTATATTATGAAAACCTACCTTTTTTATGTAGAAAATAATATGATTTTATATTTAATTTTAATGAAATGTTTGATTTTAATTCTATTGCCAAATTTCTATGAACTTAAATAACTGAACATTTTTTATTTTGGCTTCTTTCAGCCAAATAAAATGATGATTAATATAAGCAGATGGATATATAACAGGTTTGTCATAAAAACATTTAGAAAACAGTAAAACACTCTAAAGAATGAAAGGCCAGATTTGGAATCCTTCTAAACTAGATGATTAGAATGCTAGTGAATTAAATGGAGTTGGTTGTATTCAAAGATCAGATTCAGAAGTGCATATGTCCAAAATTATTTTTGAAAATTTTTTTGGAAGACACAATATCTGAGCAACTGCAAAATATGAACATTATATCCTTTTTTTTTTTTGGTACTAGGGATTGAACTCAGGAGTACTCGACCACTGAGCCCAGCCCCATTTTGTGTGTTATTTAGAGACAAGGTCTCACTGAGTTGCTTAGCACCTCGCCCTTGCTAAGGTTGGCTTTGAACTCACAATTCTCCTGTCTCAACCTCTCAAAGTGCTGGGATTACAGGCATGCGCCACCGTGCCTGGCTTAACATTATAACTTTTTAGATATAAACAGGAGGCTCTTAAAATTGAATTAGGCGGGGCTGGGGTTGTGGCTCAGTGGCAGAGCGCTTGCCTCGCATGCGTGAGGCACTGGGTTCGATCCTCAGCACCACATAAAAATAAATAAATAAAATAAAGATATTAAAAAAAAATTGAATTAGGAAAATATTTATGACTCCAAGCATATACTATGTCATATAAATTATATAATGCAATTATCGATTTTTGATATTCTCTAATAATGACTTCCATTAATAAATAGATTTGCTTTGTGGAATAAACAACAAGAAACAGTAATCTATATCATTGATTCAGCTATGGGTACTATATAAAGAGCAATAAATAGGGGCTGGGGCTGTAGCTCAGTGGTAGAGCACTTGCCTAGCATGCGTGAGGCACTGGGTTTGATCCTCAGCACCACATATAAATAATAATAATAAATCATAAATAATAAATGAATAAAATAAAGACCCATCAACAACTAAAAAAAAAAGCAGTAAATATAATTTATCTCACTTATAAAAACTAAACGATAATCCCTAACAAATATCTAGTTGGATGTAAACCACATAAAAGTTAACTTATAACATTTCCATTCTATTCATCTCTAATATTATACAGTTACAGTTGAATACAATGTATAAAATAGTATTTGAAAATTTTGTTAACTCTGAATTGATCTGAATTATGAAGATATTAATGCAGCTAAATAAAAAATCACAGTAGTATATGTGTACTCCTTACAGTCTTTCAGGGCTGACATTAAGAAAACTATTAGATTATACCCCTCCCACCGAGGAAAAAATCTACTCTACTTCATGTCCTGATTTTTAATACTATGTCTGGGACAAAGAAATAATAAATGTTTGTGGTTTGACTAAAACTGAACACATTGTACACTGAGGAAAACCCTTTAACTTTAAACCTAAAATACCCATGTTAATTAGTAAACATCCTTTCATTTGAAATTGTAGTTCTTAACTTTCTTAGTCCTAATAATCTCTTAATACAATGACTGATTATTGCTCTTATAAGATATTTTAGAGGAAATTTATCCCTCTTTAGAGTTTTAGACATTTTTTATTTTTATGAAGAATAAACATTACTTCTACATTTTTCTGGCCACTAACAAAAATATACTCCTCATTTTTTTGTTCTTATTCCATGTTACTGTGATTTTAAGTCTTCAAAAACTTCTATTTAGCACATCGCACAATTTTTTTTTTCAACAGCTCTTATTTTAGCCTTAAAAACTCTTCAGGAAAAGATTCATCGTTTAGAGCTGGAGAGAACACAAGCTGAAGATAACTTGAACATTCTTTCCAGAGAAGCAGCACAGTATAAAAAGGCCTTGGAGAATGAAACAAATGAGAGAAATCTGGCACACCAGGAACTGATAAAGCAGAAAAAAGGTAAAAAATACAATAGTTCTCAGAAATGAAGGGTTACCAGAGTTTACAATTTAAACAAATAATAATTCCAGCCTGAGTGAATTTTTTCAAATATCTTTGTTCTTATACACACTGAAACCTTGAGGCCTTATTCTCAGACCTGTAGATATTTGTGGGAAATGACTATATCTTTGAATTTATCTCTGTTATATCTATCTGTTATCCCAGTTCATAAATTATTGAGATTAAAAGAAAAATTGATTTTATGTATGTTGTATTTAGAAATCAGAATATTTTCAGAAGAAACAAAATCCATTTGTACCCATAATTTAATTGAAATTATTTGTATTTTCAGTTAACATTAATTTTAAAAAATTGAAATATAGAGCAATAATAGTATACTATTCAAAAACAATAAAAATGAATAAAAAATCATTTATTTAACTTGAGAGGAAATTAGGTGGATAGACACTTCTGTGGATATTATAGAAAGGACAGTAAACACAAGCATTTCAGAAATTTCCCAGTACTACTAAAAAAAAAAACAGAGAAAAGCAAAAAAAAAGTATGCTTTCTAGACTTTTAGAGGGAGACCATGTAAACCAGTTATCTATAATTAATGAGGTATTCACAAAATGTATGTTTAAAGTCAGTATTTAAAGCTGAAAAAAACTTGAATTTTTAGCTCTTATTATAATTATTAACATATTAATTGTACAATTTATGTGATTCACTGTGATATTTTCATACATGCTTACATTGTGCATTGATTGATGCATCATATGTGTCCTCTCTTCTTCTGCCCCTGCCCCTGTCCAACCTGTTTCCCCACACCTTAATGATTACTCTTCTACTTTCATGTCATTTATTTTTGTATGGTTTCTACATATGCTTTTCTGTGTCTGGCTTACTTTACTCAACATGATGTTCTCTAGTTTCATCCATTGCAAATGTGAGGATTTCATTCTTCTGTATGACTGAATATTACTTTATTCTGTATATATACCATATTTTCTTTTCTCATTTATCTGTTGACAGGCAATTAGGCTGAATCCATCCTTGGCTATTGTGAATAGTGCCACAATAAACATGGGTACCCAAATGTCTCTCTTGTATTTTGAATTCATTTTCTTCAGATATTTACCTAGGAGTGGGATAGCTGGAGAAGGTTTTGCTCTGATTTAATTTATATATTGAGTTTTTCATGATAACTAAATCTCTTATGTGATAATCAACTAATTGACTCATTATTTTGCCTTTTTCATAGATATAAGTTTACAGTTAAGTTCAGCCCAGTCACGTTGTACTCTTCTAGAGAAGCAACTAGAATATACAAAGAGAATGGTTCTCAATGTAGAACGAGAAAAGAATATGATCTTAGAACAACAGGTGAGCACATTTTCTATAAAAAGTGACAGTATAATTTAATATGTATTTGAAGAAAATTTAATATAGAAAAATTGTCATAACCTTAAGTAAAAATAGGATATTGTTATGGTTTGGATATGGAATGTCCCCTATAAGCACATGTGTTGAATTGAAGTCTTGTTTGTTCCCCAACGTAGAAATGTTCAGAGGTGGGACTTTGGAAAGTGATTGGATCACGAGGGCACTGGCTTCATCAGTGGATTGTTTCTAGTGATAGCTGAATGGACTACTAGAAGGCAGTGGAAACTGTAGGAGATGGAACCTAATTGGAAAGAGTGATTCCTTTGGGGGTGTGCCCTTGGGGACTATATCTTGTCCTTGGACCCTTCCTTTTTCTTTTTCTTTTTTTTGTTCCTGGCCGCTGCAAACTGAACAGCTTTCTTCTGCTACACCCTTCTGCCATGATGTTCTGTCTTACCTCTGGCCCAAAGCAATGGAGCCAGCCAACTGTGGACTGAAAGTATGAGCCACACTAAATTTTTCTTCCATTAACTTGTTTATATCAGGTATTTTGGTCACAGTGACAAAGAGCTGACTAACACAGATATAAAGCTACATTTAGGAGATTTCCACCTACAGTAATGACAGATTAGGGCATTTGTACCAACCTTTTTGCAAAGAAAAACTGGACAGAATATTTTTAAAAAGAAGGGGAAAAGAAAAACAAAGGATACACAAAGGCATTAGAAAACTAACAAGACAGTGAAAACTGACTAATTCAAAATCTTTGTATCTGAGTCTTCAGATCCATAGAGTTTGGCCTGACATTTGGGTTTATTCCTTCTGCAAGTACAGCAGATTCCAGAAGAGGTAGTTGACAGGCTAAATACTTCCTTTGACAGCCATGCTTTTTTTTTTTTTTTTTGTACTGAGGATTGAACTCAGGGGCACTTGACCATTGAGCCACGTCCCCAGCCCTATTTTGTGTTTTATGTAGAGACAGGGTCTCACTGAGTTGCTTAGCTCCTCGCCGTTGCTGAGGCTGGCTTTGAACTCGCGATTCTCCTGTCTCAGCCTCCCTAAGTGCTGGGATTACAGGCTTGTACCACCGTGCCCAGCTTGATAGCCATGACCTACCAAGAGTATGAACCCTACCAAACCTCTTGTGCTCTGAGTACTTTGAAAGGGTGAGCAAGAAAGAAAACCATCCAGATTAAAAGCCTGTTTCAGGTTATCAGGGAGGCCTAGAAAACTATAGTCTCTGAAACCGGATTAAAGTGATCCTGAATCGCCAGTGTTCTTAGAGACCTCAAAATATTTCTACAAATACTTCTTCAACACAGTGATCAACTTTGTCATAGATAGCCAGCAGAAGAAGGTGAGAAACTGAATAAGAAACGGCATCCATAACGGATTATATGGGTCCTCACGTGTTAGTTCCAGAAAGATATTGACTATAACACTGACTTTAAAATACTTATGCTTGCATTAGTCAAGAATATAAAATGTGATTGAAACTTTCAGTTGAGCATTGGAAATGATGAAATGTTACAAAGCACATTTGAGAAAGAAAGAAAAATTATAGAACTGAAAAAAAACATAATAACAAATTTAGAACTTAGTGTGTGGATTTAACAGAAGATTGAAAGAGAAAATTAATAAAATAAAAGTAGAAATCATCCAGATGAATAAAGAGACAAAATGATAGCAAATTCAGAAAGCAGAGTGAGAAGGTCTAACTTACATGTAATTGGAGTTTCAAAAGGAGAACGGGGCAGAAGCAGTATTTGAAGAGATAATAGTTAAGAATTTTCTTGGCAGAGGGCCCAAATCCACCCTCAGGAAATGCCACGGGTGTCCAGCCAAAGGAAGACCAGCGACTGCTACCTCTAGCCACTGAGGAGCCCAAATTCAGGGCAAGAGTGGCTCCAGAGACACCATCATGAGGCATCCCGCCCAAGGGTGGCCTGGGCCTGACTCACTTCCACTCCAGAGTTCCTGTGGAGTTCCTGGGGATCGGCAAGAGCCTCAGAGGGCCCAGATCTGCCCTCAGGAAACTCCACGGATGTCCAGCCAAAGGGAGACCAGGGATGCTAGCTGCTAGCCACTGGGGAGCCCAAACTCAGGGTAAGAGTCACTGCAGAGACCCCAGCGTAAGGCAGCCCTGCCCAACTGCGGCCTGGGCCCTCCCCAGTTCCGCTCCAGAGTTCCTGTGGACCAGCAGGAGCCACAGAGGGCCCAAATCCGCCCTCAGGAAACTTCATGGGGTTCCAACCAAGGGTTAACAGAGACTGATAGCTAGCTACCAGTCACAGAGGAAGGCACACCCAGGGTAAGAGTCCCTGCAGAGATCCCAGTGTGAAGAGGCCCCACCCAAGTGCGCTCTGGGCCCACCTCAGTTCCGCTCCAGAGTTCCTGTGGTCAGGCGAGACAGAAGGCCCAAAATTGCCCTTAGGGAATGCCAGGGGTGCACAGCTGAAGGCAAACCAGAGCCTGCTAGCGTCCAGCCCCAGAGGAGTTCACACTTACTGTAAGGGTCACACACAGACTCTCCTGCTTGTAACCCTGCCTAAGTGAGACCTGGGCCCGCCTCCACTTCCGCTCCAGAGTTCCTCTTCACCAGCAGGAGCGCAAGAGAGTGGCAAAACAGCCCTCAGGTGCTGCCTCAGGAGCACAGCCAAGGCCACTCCCACTGCCCTCTAGAGGTACATCCACTATCTCCGCCACCAACTTTTGTGGGAGTGGTGCCCATCTGAGGACACTGAGGGAACAGAAGTAGCACCAAGGTGAGACACAGGTAATCTGGAGTATCAACACAAGATTATAGGATAGAAGCGGCAATACCTCAGGTCGGTATTTTAAGAAAGGAAGATAAACAATTAACATGAAAAAACAAGGGAAGAAAGTGCCCCAAATAAACCTTGATACACTGTAACAGAATCCATTGACAACACAGTTGATGAAATGTCAGAGAAAGAATTCAGAATGTACATAATTAAAATGATCAGTGAATTAAAGAATAATGTAAGTAAGCAATTACAGGCAAAGATTGATCAATCCAACAAAGTAATAGGAGAGCAAATAAAGGCAACCATTGATCATTCTAACAAAGAGATAAGAGAGCAATTGCAAGTAGCAAAAGGTTACTTTAAGAAAGAGCTAGAGACTGTGAAAAAAAAAAACAATCAAATTCTTGAAATGAAGGAAAAAATAAACCAAATCAAAAACTCAATAGAAAGCATCACCAGCAGACTAGATCACCTGGAAGACAGAACCTTGGATAATGAAGACAATCTTGAAAATAAACTTGACCATACAATGAAGATGGTAAAAATCATGAACAGAACACAGAAGAAATATGGGACAGCATCAAAAGACCAAATCTAAGATTTATTGGGATAGAAGAAGGCATAGAATTTCAAACCAAAGGAATGCACAATCTCTTCAATGAAATAATATCAGAAAATTTCCCAAATATGAAAAATGAAGTGGAAAATCAAATACAAGAGGTTTATAGTACACCAAACATACAAAATTCCAACAGATCTACACCAAGGCACATTATAATGAAAATGCCCAACATACAGAATAAAGATAGAATTTTAAAGGATGCAAGAGAGAGGAACCAGATTACATATAAAGGGAGACCAATTTGTATCTCAGCAGATTTTTCAACCCAGACCCTAAAAGCCAGGAGATCATGGAATGACATATTCCAAGCCCTGAAAGACTATGGATGCCAACCAAGAATCCTATATCCAGCAAAACTGAGCTTCAGATATGATGATGAAATAAAAACTTTCCATGATAAAAGTTAAAAGAATTTACAGCAAGAAAGCCTGCACTACACAGCATTCTTGACAAAATATTCCATGAGGAGGAAATGATAAGCAACAATGAAAATTTACAAAGAGAGGAACTACACTAAAGGAAAGACCATTCAAAAGAGAAAACAACTCAAGGTAAAAACCAAAAACAAACCAAAATGACCGGAATTACAAATCATATTTCAATAATCACCGTGAAGGTAATGGTCTAAATGCACCAATTAAAAGACATAGACTGACAGACTGGATTAAAAAAAAGACCCAACAATATGCTGTCTTCAAGAGACTCATCTCACAGGTAAAGACATCCACAGACTGAAAGTGAAAGGGTGGGGAAAAAACATTTCACTCACATGGACCCCACAAACAAGCAAGAGTTTCCATCCTCATATCAAATAAAGTGGACGTCAAACCAAAGATGGTGAAAAGAGATAAAGAAGGTCATTCCATACTTCTTAAGGGAATCATACATCAACAAGACATAACAACCATAAATATCTATGCCCCAAATAATGGAGCTTCTACATATATCAAACAAATCCTTCTCAAACACAAGAATCAGATAGACCACAACACAGTAATACTTGGAGACTTTAGCACAGCTCTCTCACCATTGGATAGATCTTCCAAACAAAAACTTAATAAAGAAACCATAGATCTCAATGAAACTATCAATAATTTAGACTTAACAGACATATATAGTGTGTTCCATCAACGAGCGAATACACTTTTTTCTCAGCAGCACGTGGATCCTTTTCCAAAACAGATCATATGTTATGTCACAAAGCCAGTCTCAGCAAATACAAAAAAATAGAGATTCTACCCTGCATCCTATCTGACCACAATGGAATAAAATTACAAATCAATGACAGATTAAAAAATAGAAACTACTCCATCACCTGGAAACTAAATAATATGCTATTGAATGATGCA
>PVHX01012008.1:0-61326 GCA_004024805.1 Geosciurus inauris | reverse complement strand
ATCAGAAGATATTTATTTCACATCTGGTCCACAAACAGCTTCATCAACTTTAGAAATAGTTAGGATGGTTAAATAGCATAATATGTGAAACATTTGGTAGAGAACCACGTCCACAGTGAACAGTTGAGTGTCTTTCTGTTCTTGTGATTATGTTAATGAGGAGAGGTGAGGATGAAATCAGCTCATTCTTGAATTTCTCAAAGAGGAATTCGTGTATGTTGCTCTGGGCACTATGGTCTGTGCTCAACTGAGTTAAACAGATATAATTCCAATGACAAGAACTAAGCCTCTAATCAAGCCAAAAGAAAAAGCATCCAAGTAAAACGGAAGTGTCCATAAGTTCTGGGCTATGTACGATTTAAGCTATTGTTGCTTCATGTACTTCTCATGTCTCTGTCATTAAGATAAATAATCTGTGCTGATAATCACTATAATGATGTTGCTATTATCGTAAATAACAGCTAACCATATGGATGGAAGATGTGTTTCCTGTGGAGGATTGCCTGGTGTCCTAGGCAATGTACATGTTGACATCACTTCAAAAATAATGACACATAAAGTTAGTTTTTAATTATTTCACCCAGTAACTGAAACAAACAACTTGTCAATCTTACAGAATATAAATCTCTCATCAAAAAACTAAATGGAAAATAGGAAATTTGGGGAAGATATCAGGCAAAATACAGGCATGATTTTTGTAACAGAAATGCATCACACGGAGTATTATAAACAACACCAAAAAATTCAATATACGAATATTTAAAGGCTTTAATGACTCCTATTTTGCTATTTCACATTCAGATGGCACTCTGAGATCATCTCCTAAGTTATTTTAACATCATAGTTTGTTTGAATCAAGTCCTAAATGAATCTGATATGCTGAAATTGCTTGATACATCTCTTAAATCTCTTTTAATCTATAACTACACCCATATCTTTTTATATCTTGCAATTTGTATACTGAAGCAATGAGTACATTTGTTTTGCAGAATTTCCTACATTCTATATTATGCTGATTATAGACTGTTGTTATTAACTAACACTTCCCTCTACCTTCTACTTTTCTGTAAATTAGTAGTTAAATATGGAGGCTAGATCAGATTCAGGTTTGACTTTCTAGGCAACATTATTTTATAGGTAAGATTGTGCACTTCTATCAGGATATCCATAAAGTCAGGTTTTCTCTCTTTGAGCGATATTGTTAGTGGTAGTCATTGAAAATTAATGATGATTTATTAATTATTCAGTGTTGACAAAGTAATCATATTTAAAATCTTTCTTTTTTCATTTGTTAGTTGGATTGCTCCTCTAAAGACAAAGATTTCTCATTAACTGTTTAGATACCCAGTTCACATAGGAAAGGCAGGACAAATGCTCCATTCTCTTTATCACTTTTCACATTAATCAGATGGTTAATTAGAATCAATGATGTTTTTTAAATAAGATTGTTTTCCAGAATAATTAAGTCCTCCAGTCAATTCTGGTCTAACTCACTAATTCTTGTAAAAGTTTTTAAACAATGCCAGTAAAGAAATTATATATAATGTCTGCCTACTCCTGAGAAAATCATAAATTTACCTTAATATAGATAAAGTGCTATTTTATATGCATGGATGGGAATTTAGATGACACAGTGGCAATAAAAAAATACAACTGAATTTGCAGTGTCATAAAGAAACTTATTTAATAAAAGAATCAACAATTTTCTTGTGCTTACTATCTTTTTCTTTTTATACAATAATTTCCTATACAAAATTTTACTGATTCTCCTGTGATTTATTGAAAATTTCTATTAACAATAGTATCTTTTTCTCTTATAGCTTGAATCTTTAATATCCCTTGAAAAGTTCATATGGTAGGCAATGCAGGAAAGTTCAGAGGTGAAATAATTAGATTATGAGAAGTATAAACTCATTAGTGGATTAATCCATTTGATTGATTAATAATTGGAATAGATTGCTTGATGGTAACTGTAGACAGGTGGGGCATGGCTGGAGGACAGAGGTAACTGGGGACATGCTCTGGCCTACAGCTATCCCAGACATATCTACCCCTCTCCCCCCACTTCTTCTCACCTGCCATGAGTTGAACAGCTTTCAGCACACCTTTCCTCCATGATGCTCTATCTCACTTAAGGTCCAGAAAAATGAAGCCAGTAACCATGGACTGAACCTCTGAAACCATAGCCCACAATAAACTTATCCTCTTCTCATATTTTGGTCACATCCGTGAAAAGCTGTTTAACACAGTGTTAATTAATAATTCTATATCTTCAATTATAAGCCTATATTTCACCTATTCCTAAGAACCTTGAAGTCTTTAAACCAGTTGTCTGTTCTATATTCTGAATGCAGGCTGTGAACCAGACAGTGTGTTAGATATATATTAGTGAATAATAAGCAGTCTGTGAACTTATGGCACAGCTTGAACTTACAGTATAGTCACAGAGACAATAAGCAAATAAATAAATAAATGCACAGCTTTAAATTGTGGCAAAAAGCTTTATTTTTTTAATTTGTAAAAGGCTTTAAAATAATCAGAATTAAATGATAGATAATGAATAAATACACTGACATTCATTTATTAAAAAAATATGCATATGTACTTCTGTTTCTCGTCACGATGGGTCAGATTTACCTTCCAGTGCAGAAAATACATAAGGCTTAAAAAAAGAGAGAGAGGAAAAAAATATAAAAAACCATGGTGCTCAAACACCAAACATCAAGCAATACAGGACAGTGATTTTTGAGAAAAGGAAGTGGTTTATGTGGGCCCTATGATTACCTCAGCTTACTGCCCAGGAGCTGGACAGGGCAAAAAGAGAAGGAAACTCACATAGTTTCAGTCATCTCCTTGAGTTGAGGAATCAGACCTGGGAATACAGAGATGCTAAAGCAATTAGAGTTCACAGGACACAATATAGAGACCTGCAGGGAGAAAGCTTCAGAGATCTGCAGATGGTGCTTCTTAAGTCTCCAGGTAATGATAATCAGCATATCTGAATAAGACCTGTGAATTGTACCCAAGGTTCAAGAAAGAGGAGAGAGTGAGAAGGAAAAACTTCTGTGGCTTATCCAATGTTGGGAAGGCTATATGTTTTCACCAGGTGGGGTAAAAACCTCACAATACATGATGAATCAGGCAGAACAGTCAGAGGCCATTGTCTCAATACAGGTAAAAAGTAAAAGAAAGCTACATGGTCTTACCTTTAAAAAGTTATTCTTTAAAGCAAGCCTTAAGATAATTAAACTGTTTCCATGGAACTTAATTTTGCCCCATAACAGAGCTTCAGAATATTCATAGACTACAGAAATATTCCACATGCTTTTTAGGTAAACTTCACTCTCAGTAAAATGCACATTCTTTTATTCAATAAAAGACAAACAAAGAAGCAGAATAATATGACCTATCAATTACAATGGGCCCAGAAATAACACAGATAATAGAATTAATACGCAAGGAGCTTTAACAGTTATAACTGTATCCCATACATTCAAAAACTAGAGGAATGATTGATTTTTGTTAACTAGAAAAATATAATCTAGTAATGATCTGTATCAAACTTCTGAAGAGGAAAAGTATAATATCCTAGATGAATTAGTGGTGGACAGAATCAACATCATTAATTAACTTGGTTAATAAACTTGAGGGCATAGCAAAAGAAAATTCAAGGAGAGAATAAGAGACTGACAGCAAATTAAAAAACAAAAACAAATTAAACTCTAGTGAAATATAGATGACTGCAAATAACTTAAATAACAAAATGTGAGAAGAGAGGGAGCACAAAAAAAGTTTAAATAATGACTCACAGTTTTTATAATTTGAGGAAAAATGTAAACTCACAGATTGAAGAAGTTTAAAGTATGAAGGAGTTTAAAGTATGAAGGGACATCATATTCAGTTTTCTCAAAATCATGACAGAGAGAAAAATCTTCATAACAGTCAAGTTGGGGGGGGGAGACATCATAGCATACGAGGTAACAATGAATGACAGACTTCTCATTGAAATTATTCAAGTCAGCAGTCAGTGAAATAAGTTTTTTTTTAAAGTACTAAATTCGTAAAACATCTTTCAAAGAAAGTAACAGTCACAGAGATGGTGAAAAGAGTAGTGATCCCCAGGGGCTAGGGACTAGGTGACGAAGAGGCATGAGTGTAGCTATAAATGGATAGCATAAGGGATTTTTGTGCTTATAGTAAAACATGTAGCTAAAACTGCATCTAACCATAACCAGGTGTGTGACATACTGGTGAAAATATGAATGAGATATGTAAATTGAATCAGCATCCAAGTCCTTATTCTAACATTATGTTATAAAGGTACAAAATATTACCTACGCAAAGGTTATAAGGAACCTCTCTGTTCTATACTTTTCACAAGTTTGCAATCTATAGTTATTTTGAAATTAATTTTTTAAATGACAAGTTATAATAACTGAAAGAATTCAAGAACAACATAACTGCACTATAAGAAAATGCAAAGGAAACCTTCCAAAAGAAAGAAAATAATGCCAGATAAAAATTTGCATCTCCACAAAAGAATGAATAGCACTAGAAATAGGATATATCTTTTTTGTGATATTTGAATATCTTTAAAAGATAATTCATTGTTTAAAGGAAAACTTACTAGTATTGAGATATATTCTGAGATATGTGGCATAAAGAATAAACCAAAAGTCAGGAGATTTTTAAAAATGTAAATGTATTATGAAGTTCTTATATTACACATGAAATGATATGATACTACTTGAAGGCAAATTGTGATAAATAAAAGAAGTATAAGATATAGAGCATCAGCATTTTAAAAGGGATAAGTTGTAGAAAATGTTCCAAAAATGAAAATAGGACCAAAATAAGATAAACAGAGAGGAAAAGGGAATAAAATAAAATGGAGCAAATAGAAAACTAATGGGAAATGTGAGATTTCAACCCCCAAGTGATAAGATTAATATTAAACATACATGGAAAAAATGTCTCATAGGTTGAATTGTGTCCCCTAAAAGATAGGATGATTTCCTAACTTCCAGTAGCTCAGAATATGAACTTACCTAGAGCTGGATCATTGCCATTTTAAGTGGTTAAGATGCCATCAGACTGGACAGAAGTGTGCCCTTAACTCAGTGTGACTGGCATACTTATAAAAAGAGAGAAAATGATGGAAAGGCAAATACAAGCAGAATATCATAGAAAGACAGAGGCAGATAATAGAATTGTGTTCTCACAAGATAGGAACCTCAGGCCCAGATGTTGGAAGAGACAAAGAAGTATCCACTCCTTCAGGCTTCAGAAGAAGTATGGTCCTACTAATACCTTGATTTTTGGACTTCAGTCTCCAGACTCCAAAAGAACAATTTTCTATTGTTTTAAATCACACAGTTTGTGGCATGTCATTATGGCAGCCCTACAAAATTCATATAATGCCCCAATTGTAAAACAGAAAATGCTAGATTAGATTTTTTTAAAAAACCAAGTCCCAACTATATGCCCTTTACAGGAGGAACTATCCCTCTAAATACAAAAACACAAAAAGGTAAAGCATAGAATTATCAAGAAGTTAAATATAGTATTACCTTATGACCCAGTAATTCCACTGTGGTTATACAATAAAAAATATTCCAAGCAGATTCAAATAGATTCCTTTTTTTTTTTTAAGACAAGGGTGCTTAACCACTTAGCCACATCCCTAGCCCCTTTTTTTTTATAAGAGACAGGGTCTCTCACTGAGTTGCTTAGAGCCTTGCTAAGTTGCTGAAGCTGGGTTTGAACTTGCAATCCTCCTGCCTCAGCCTCCCAAGTTGCTGGGATTACAGGCATGCACCACTGTGCCCAGCTCAAATAAATTCTTATACACCAGTGTATAGATGTATAATATAGCAACATTATTCACAAGAGCCAAAAGGGAGAAGTAACCCAGGTGTCCATCAACAGATAAATGAATAAACAAAATGAAATGTATACCTACAATGGATTATTCAGTTGTAAAGAGGAATGAATTTCTGACATGAATTAAACTTGAAAATAATGTGCTAATTAAAATAATACAGACACAAAAGTCAAATATTGTATGATTCCACTTATATGAAGTATATCTAATAGACAAGTTTGTCAAGACAGAAAGTAAAATAGAGATCCTCAGAGGCTAAGAGGAGAAGTGAGGAGTTATGACTTAATGGATACAGATATTATACAGCATTGTGAATGTACTTAGTGTCACTGAACTGTAAACTTAAAAACAGTCAAAATGGTAAGTTGTTATACATATTTTGCCACATTTAAAAAATCTAAATTTGTTATGGGCTGTCTTTGCATGGCTTGATAGCTCATTTCTTTTAATAGCTGAATAATAATCTATTATCTGAATATAGTACAGTCTGTTTATGCATTCACTTACTGATTGCTTCCAAGTTCTATCAGTTAGGAATAAAGCTGCTATAAACACTCATGTTTAGGTTTTTGTGTGAACTTAAATTTTCAACTCACTTGGAAACATACCAGAGAATGAGATTGCTGCATCATAAGATAAAACCATGTTTAGTTTTGTAAGAAACTGCCACGCTATCTTCCAAAGTGGCTGTGCTAGTTTGCATTCCCACCAACAGTGAATGAGCATTCTCACCACATTCTGTGTTGTAAGTGATTTGTATTTTATGCCTTCCAGTAAATATGTAATGGTGTCTTCTTTTTGTCTTCATTTGCAATTCTTTTGTGACAGATGATGCTGAACATCCTTCCATATTCTTACTTCGCATCTATATATCTTCTTTGATAAAGGTGTCTGTTCAGATGGTTTGCCCATTTTTAAATAGTTGTTTGTTTTCTTACTGGTGAGTTTTGAAAGTTCTTTGTATATTTTGCATGCAAGTCATTTATCAGAGACATGCTTTTCTATCATTCTGTTTGGCTTTTCTTTTCATTCTTTTGACAGTGGATTGTGCTTTTGGTGTTTTGTCTTAAAAGGCACTGCCAAACCCAAGGTCATCTAGGTTTTCTTTTGTTATGATTTAGGAGTTTTGTAGTTTTGCCTCTACATTTAGTTCTATGATCCACTTTGAGTTTATTTTTGTGAAAGGCATAAGGTCTATGTCTAGATTTACTTTCTAATGTGGGTGTTCAGTTGTCCCAGTACCATTTGTTCAAACAGTTCATTGATTTTTGTCAAAGGTAAAAAGGCAATTCAATGAAAAAAGAAACCTTTTCAGCAAATAATGTAAAACAACTGACCAATGCTTTTCCCCCATAAAAACTAACCCTAAATGGTTCATATAAGTAAATGTAATATATAGATTTATAATACATCTAGAAGAAACCAGGAGCAAATCTTTGCAACCTTGAGTTAGGCCCAGAGTTCTTTGATATGACACCAAAAACATAGCCAATGACAGAAAAAGTGAATAATTTTATCTAAATGGAAAATCTTTGCTTTACAAAAGTTACTGACAATGGATTTGTATTCAAAATACATAGAGAATTTTCCAAATTCAGCACTAAGAATTATACCAACAAATGGTTTGGATAGGCACTTCATCAAAGAAGATGTATTAATAACAAAAAGGGAGATTTTTTAAATGTTCAACATTATTGGTCATCAGGGAAATGTAGATTCAACCAAAATGAATTCCCCTAGTCAGTTATTAGGATACAACAGCACTTATTAGAATGACCAAAATCCAAAACTGAACACTGCATATGCTGGAGAGGATGTGGGACAGCTAAAACACTTACTCACTGCTGGTGGGCATGTAAATTGTAAAGTCTTTTTGGAAAACAGTTTGACAATTTCTTCAAAAGTAACACGTGTTCCAACCAATATGAATAAGCTATTCCACTATTATCTGAATGAAATGATAGCATTCACCCAAGCAAAGATTTAGTCATACTTGCCCCAAACTGTAATCAATTCAAATGTCCATCAACAAATGGAAGTACATCCATACAATGGAATGCTAGTCAGCAGCAGGAAAGAATGAACTTCTGATATATAGCTACTTGGATGGATATTGTAATAATTACATTAAGTGAAAAAATCCAGATTAAAAAAAGGCTATATAATCTATGATTGTGTTTCTGTGTAATTTGAGATAATGAAACTAGTCTATGGTAGAAAAAGAAACAGATCAGAGACTGGGAACAGAGAGAGACAGAGGAGGAATTACAAAAAGAGAGCACGAAAGATTTGGGTAGTGATAGATATATACATTATCTTAATTGAGATGGTAGTTTCATAGATACATACCTATGCTAAAACTAATCAAGTTGAACACTTCCAAGATGTTTAGTCTATTTCTCACCAAAGATACTTCAATAAAACTGTTTTCAAACATCCTGTGTCTCACTTGAAAGAATATTATTTTGATCTTACATCTACAAAGTACCTACCACAAAACTCAACACAGAAAATTCTCATTGTAAACTTGTTTATGAAAACTAATGTTAATTTTAAGATATTAATAAATACTTTAATTTTCCTCAAAAACTATGCATTTATTAAGCATCTACTAGTATATGTAGGTTCATGGCATAAACAAAAGTACAAGGAAAAAATAACATCAGGATTCTTTTCCTTTTGAAAATTAACAAATATTTCTAAGAGTATGAACATTTAAAATATCCATATTTCTTAGCAAAAATACTGACTTCATGTGTTTGCAAGACATGTTTTGCTAAATTTATAGCAACTTCCTTTAGAATTATGACGTTTGATAGAAACTCTTCTGAGGCATCGTACGACTAAAGTTTTCTAGCCATTATGAAACTATGTTTTTGTTTCTCTCTTTGCTTGACAAGGCCTTTTATTTAACTAGCTGTTGCTTTGGAGATTTTGTGTAAGTATGAGTTTGCTTCACACCTATTGACATAGATAGGACTCGAGCAATATGGTACTCAGAAGTCCAGCTCCTTCAGTGCATAATGGAATAGGGAAAAGGTGTGCTGGTAAATTTTTTTATTGTTCTTTTTATATATACATGATAGTAGAGTGTACTTTGACATAATATGCATACATGGAAGATAACTTATTCTAATTAGACTCCCATTCTTGGATTGTACATGAATAACATCAGAATTCTAAAAGTACCATTTATATGAAAATTATCTGTTAAATATCATTTATTTTTATCTCTTTATTAAAATAATTTCTCTGAAGTCTCCTGCAATGTGACCTTGATAAGATAATTTGATTAATTTAACATTTAAAAATATCTTTTCATAATTGATACCTTATTATATCTTTAGCTGTTTTATTATTACTATTAGTTTTAACTGTGAACTTTTGTCTTTTTTTCTAAGGAAACAAAAATTGGCACTGTTCTTTCTCTGTAAAATGAAACAATTAACAATCAGTTTCTAAATTTTTTCTTCTTGTATGTAGCCTTCCTTCACTAACCCAAAATGAGTTTTTTCTCCTCCTCTGCCCCTATTTATTTATCCCCAGCCCATTCCAGTATCTCTTTACTGTATACATTAGCAATACAGTGAAACCTCAGTCTTCATTTTATTCTTATTTAAAAAAAATTACAGCTACACTTTCTACCCTTAGGATCTATTAATAAGACAAAAATTTTATACACTAGTCTATATATACTAGCTATCATCTTATTACAGTTATTCTTATTCAACCATAGTTTCTTTATTAAAACAGAAGGTTAATAAGGTGTATCTTGGGTCTTCCCATTTAATTTATATGGTAAATTTTATAATAGCACCTTTACCAAATCTCAATTTACAAAATCACTGGAATGTGATAGAGTATAATAAAATCTTGGCTTGAGATATTAACCAGATGATAAAAGTGCTACATAAGATTCATCTATAATATGTAAACTGCTAGTTTCATCTTCATGCCCTGTAATTACAAGGAAATATAAAACTCCTGCCTATCCTTTGAAAAAAAATGTAGAAAAACAAAGAAATTTTCCTCTTTATTATTCCAGCTGCCTGAACATGATGGCATAAGAGAATTTTCTAAGGACAAACCAACACAGTCATTGCTTTGTCCAAGGAATTGATGTAGGTGCTGTGCCAGGAACCAGGAATCCTATGAAAAGATCCCAACCACTCTACATGGGTCTGGATCTGACACAAATTGCTCTAAATCTTCTATCTTTAACTGTCCAGTTACCTGCCAGCTCTTGTATGTGCCCCTTTGCTTTCACTTTTGAAAGGATTTTTGTTTGTTTTTGCAATTGACTTGACCTTTTCCCTTAAATATTAACAGCAGCAGCAGCAGCCTCCTTTAAGAGAGAGACTCCAAAGAGAATATTCCCTGGCTTGAAGGAAAGTAGAAGGAAGCAAGTACTACATTCAGTTGTTCCAGTCTTTTCCTAAGATAGGTAGAGCTGTCTTTAGGGAAATGTTTACTTTTTCTTGCTATGTCAAAACCATGGACCACTTGAAGAATTTATGCCCCACTGAAAGTTCCTGCTCTCTCCTTAAGCAAACTTGTATTTGGATTCCAGTCTTTCATTTATTTTGCAAGCCTGGAGTAATCTTCCTCTTCTGTTCCATCACCATGCCATAGAAATAATGCATGTAGTAAAAATGAGTAACCTGCAAAAATAAAAATTAGCCTCCAAGCTACATTTTTCCATGTATATATTTATCTCGAAATGAGTGACTCACTAATGTAGTACAAAGTGTTTGATAATTTGAGTTCCTTTAAAAAAAATATCAAGATGTTCTCTAGACAACTGGACTGAATCTGTCGTTTTCTGCTTGCTAAAGCAGGTGAATAAAGTTGACTAAAGTAAATTCTAATCTTGTCCTTCATTTTTAAAACATTTCTCTAAAAGGAAAAACTATACTTTTAAAGATAGAAAGCCTTATGCTTTTATTTCACTGTCTATAAATGGACACTGAGACCCCAGACTCTTTTCCAAAGGAACTGAAAAGAATGGCTGGTTGTAATAAGAGTCAAGGAGATAAGCATCCAGGGACGTTAAAATGCATGCAAGAGCCTCCAAAATTCTTTCTGTGTGAAAACCAAGTTCTGTAAAATCTCCTCTCTCAGGATCAGTCTAATTCAAATTATAACTGTGATTTTTCCACTAGCGTATTGAATCAAATAACTCACACATTTTTAAGGAGCACAAACATTCAAGAAATGATCATAAAGCTAAAAGACAAGAAATTGATGAAAAACAAACATACTCTATATGAGATGGAGAAAGGCTTGCTATCCATACTATATAAATGGTACCTAGATATCATTAAGCAAAATATAAATGCTCCCCTATTTAAACAGGCAACATATATGAATAGGCAATTAGCCCAAGAAGATACATTTAATCAAGATATAAAAAAATTTACCACAATAATAAAGGATTGATAATGTATATACTATTGATATATGTTTTAAAAGTATATATAGTAAAAGCATATTTATTTATGCTATATATTATATGATATATGAATATATATTACATGGTTCATTTTTAAAGTGTATTTCTATTCTGGTACTATTTCCTAGCAAACTAATTGAAGATATGTTGACTCAAAATGCTTAGTTTCCTAAAGTGGATGACTTTCACAGCACAAAGACCAAGATTTCTTTGGGATTTTTCTGAGAATCTTTGATGTGATGTAGAAATAATGTATACCGTTCTTCATCAAATTAAAACAACCAGATATATTGCTAAGCCACTCCAGATGCTCTCTCTATAGGCAGAGTAGATGAGATTTCCTTCCAGTTCAATTTGTTCTTAGCAAAGTAACTTTTAACCATTTTGACAACTCAAGTCCACAATTTCCAAAAGAAGCACATGAAGTGCAAATTCTTTTCTGATATGAGCAATGCATAATATGTGAAAATCCAAAAATGAAATTATTCATACATCTGTAGTTTCATTCCCATTTGTAGCTTCCTACAAATTGCATGCTGAAGGAAACTGGAATAGCTTCTAATTCTTTCATTAGCCACTTCAAATTAAAAGAATAAAAGTCAGCAATTCTGGAGTATGTGACATCATTTAGCAGAAACTAATTCTAGTGTTACTCTGCTCTAAGCTACAAATAAGCTCTACCATTTCCAGGGCAAATGGACTCACTAGAGTTCCTCATTATATAAATCTTCTTTACTTAGCTTTGAAGCAATTTTGTAGAATGTACCAGGAAAGCTACAGATTAAGGGAAATGTAAGTCAGTAAAATCCCAGACTTCAAATTGAGCCTTTTTCAAAAAACATTGTTCATCTGTTTTTGATTGACCAATATAAATGGCTCATTGGTTCCAAAGGCTTTATGCTTCCATTATATAAGTCTTTCCATAAAAGAAATATTTAAACTTTCATGTCTCATAACACTTGTTATAAAAATAAAAACAATAAATGCAGCAGCTAGATTGTACTTTCTTTGCTTTAACATTTTTAACTTCACCTCATGTCCAATACAAACACAGATAGATCTCCATAATGTAAATTGCAAATTACATTTTAAAAAAATCACAGCATTGGAAGCAATCACAGAAATCATAACGAAGCAAAGTTGATGACTGATAATTCTTAATCATATACTAAAGAATTCAATTACGTATTTGTTTAGAGTTAAGCTTTAACCCAGGTAACTTAGTATAATGAAAAAATTTTAACAAAGGAAATACTCAGAATTCTAGAAGGGAAATGGGAAAAGTGTTTCCACCCAGCTCATTATGGATTTCAACTTATCCAAGGAACTGACAGGAGTCCACAAAACCTAGGTACTGACTTGCATCAACACCAATTATAATGATTCAAATCATCAAATATTTATTAAACATCCACCACCTTTGTGGTTACAATACTAAACTTCCACCTTTACCCTTGAAAAGTCTGTAGTCCAGTAAGAGATACTTAAAGTGACAATTTAACATAATAAGATAGGTAAGTAAAAATTCTATAAAAGTTTTGAAGAGGAACATTTGGCCCTCAAGGAAGATCAGGAGGAGGTGATGTTGCCTCAGCCAAGTCTTAGAAATGAAAAGAACTTGGTTGAAAAGAAATGTGCGAAGGGCATTCCAGCTGGAGCAAGTATGGTGAGCACGGGCCTAGGGGCATGAGGTTACAGGGTACATGCAAGAAATAATGAGCATGTCAAAGGAAAAGGGTAGGGAGAATGTTAGAGATGAAGAATATTTGAAGTCATTTTTTAGAAAGTCAAAAGACAAGAGCCCCTGCCTCATACACACACACTAGGAGAGCTTTTAGGTACTCTCAAATCAGCTTTTTAAAAATTCTACATTTTCTTTTCATATTTTTATTGTTTCATTGTTACAATTTTATATCTTAGATCACCTAGGGTTTATTTTTATATAGTAAACTAGAGAACCAACAGTTATTTTCCAAATAGTTGTTATCCCAGCATAATTTAATAAGACAATTTCATTTTTTTTTTTCTTATTGATTGAAATCTCACCTCCATGCTATACTAAATCCTCTGATGTACTTTTTGGTCCTTCTGTAAGATATTTGGCTCTTTTGATTTATCTTCTCTTGCATCATTACCACACTAATTACAAAAATTAGAACTATTATTTACTAATGTTTTTGCTTGTATTATCTCCTTTGTGCCCAACCAAATTGTAACCCCCTTCTAATAAAAGATTAGACTTTATATTTCTGCATGTATTTGTGTGTCCCTCAAAAGCACTTAAAACAATACTGTACACTCACAGAACTGAACTTCATTTGTCTGAGCCTGGTCTTAGAACTTCTAAACAATCTATGTTTAGAAATAATCTCTTCAACTTTTGCTACATGTAGGGAGATAGCTCTGGAACAATCTCAGCTAATGATAGAGAAAAATGACCAATAGTTCCAGAGAATCAGAACTATTGGCTGCTCTTTTTAAGTATGAAGGTTTTTCAGGTCTGATTAGTTTGATTTAAAGTTATAATTAACATGATTTAGAAATAATTTTGTTACTCTGCAAAAAAATAGAGCAAAATATATTTTTTACTCTGGGCCTGTGCTTATGATTTGCCTATACTGTGGTATAGAAGACAATGGTTTTGGTATTAGGAGACTTGATAAAAATTTTGGTTTTTCACCTACTGGTTCTTTTCCACATACAGAGCAGACAAGCAAAAAAGCATTTTGAATGAATCAATAAGTAATAAATAAATAGATATTCCTTTTCCCAATCACAATATGTGTCCTTAATCGGAAAAAAATCAGAAAGTAGATCATTTTCAGAACCAAGGTATTCAACATTTCTTGGTATTGGAAACATCAGAGACAATTGTTTCATGGAGATCTAACAGATAAAATCAAAAACTTCCTTTAAACCATCTCACGCTCAAGTATTCAGAATAGGAAAGGGGGATTTTTGTATCCAAATACCTACTTCCTCAGGCCATCTTATGAAATACAAAGGAAACACTTGCAGAGCCCACATAAATATGGAAACTAGATTTTTCTGTGCTTCTTGTTCCTTGGGAAGCATGCCTGGCCCTCTTCTTTACTCAAAGACTGTGGCTATTTCTCAAGAAAATTTGCACAATAGATCTAGTGTCTTATGAAAACTTCAGTAATTTCTCCACAGTTCATTAAGTAATGGAACATGAGCAATGCCTTTAATATTTAGACTCTAGGCAGGTTGTGTTGCCAAGAAACCTGGATTGGGGGGGGGGGGTCCCAGGTTGAAAGAAAAATACAAGACAGGCTGAATAAGGGTTAACTGGAATTCATCAAAGACTAGCATAGACAATGTTATGAGGACTGGATCTGGAGGGATAGCACAAAAAAATTTTTTAATGACAGAAAACCATGACAGAGTGGGATTTGATAAGCAACTGGACATAGAGTTTTTTTAAATAAAGGATATACAAATATCCAAAAACACATGAAAATATGTTCAACATCACTAATCAATACAGAAATGCAACTCCAAAACACATTGAGATACAACCACATACCAATTAAGATGGCTACTACTAAAAAATAAAAATAATTTTTAAAAATTAATAGAAATGTAAAATGCTAATAGCTACTATAGAATTGCTATAGCTGCAATTCCAATTTTAGGCATATTTCCAAGATAATTAAAAGTAAGACTCGAAGAAATATATGCATACCCATGTTCATAGCAACATTATACACCATAACAAAAAGGTCAATGGATGAAGAAAATGTGATAAACATACACACACACATTCACACAGTGTAATGTTATTCAGCCTTAAAAAGGAAGGAAAATTTTGGTACACACTATAACATAGATTAACCTTGGTACATGCTATAACATAGATAGACATTATTCTAAGTGGAATAAGCCAGTCATGAAAAGACAAATGCCATATGATTTCACTTGCATTATGTACCTGGAACATTCATAGAGATGGAAAGTAGAATAGATGTTCTGGAGGAAAGAGAATATGGGAAATTATCATTCAACGTTCAGAGCTTCAGTTATACAAGATGAAGGGTTCTGGATATGAATGGCATGATGGTTTCAAAACAATGTAAATGTACTTAATAACACTGAACAATTTAACTTAAGATGGTTAAGATGGTAAGATTTATGTGTACTTTACCCCAATTAAAAATAGAAACCTAGAAAACTCTAATTTCCTCTATAACTTACTTGGAAAGAGACAGCGGTGATCCACCATTAATTAAAAAGAGCAATCTAAGATGGAAGGGTAGCTGCCTTTGGGGAAAGCTTCTAAGTCCAGTAAAAACACACAAGTTTACTTCATTAGATCAATGGACCTGAATAAATGGGGAGGGTGAGACTAGACCTTTGAGGAGAAGGACGGCAGCCCAGGAAGAATGGTCTATGATACAAACAAGAAGGAAGAAGATATTCCCCAGTAGTGAGGCAAGCCCAGTTGAAATTAAGCATTATTAATGTATAGTGAAATAAATCATTTCACCACTCAATGACTTTCCTCAACAACACCATGCCATCCAGAAACAAAAGCAAGGAAAGGATACTGTAGAAAAGCCTGCACTATCAAACGGTACCACAGGAAAGCAACAAGGTAAAGAAATCCATGTGCCCAGGAATTTTCCAAATACTAACTCACTTACTAATCAGCAAAATTTGTACAGTAGATCCTAAGTAAGCCTGAAATATTCAGACTCCCAAGAACTTTCCTTACAATCACAAACTGATCCGTATTTTGCATTGTCAATATGGTTGTACATGCATGATGACAATTTATTTTGGCACTTTGCTAAAAATGCTTATTTTGTTCTCACAGCAGCAAACTGTAACTTCTATAAAATTGTATGCAATAATCTTCACCAAGACTTCCACTCTGTCCTTTGGGAATTTGTTTTTTGAAATAATTTTTTTGCTTCCATTGTACCAAAAAAAAGAAAGAAAGAAAGAAATTGAGGTCCCAAGAAGCTAGTAAAGATCTTTCAGGTACCGTGTGGTAATGGAAGATTGAAATTCAGATATTTTGGTTTTTGCACTTCTTGCTGCTCTAAGCCAAAGTAGGCAGAGTAGAAGGGAAAAGACACCTATTCATGAATAGCGTAAGAATAAGATTTAGCAGATGTAAAGAAGTCTCAGGTAAATGTCAAATAAAAATTGCAATCTGTGATCTGGAGCTGGAGGGTTAATGACAAAATTCAAGATATGAACGTGATGATGGGCAGTGTCTAGGAGTGGAAGCTAAGGTCACTGGCAGTGTATTTAGTGAGGTACTTTGATTCAGCATCTATCTCATGCTTAGCATCAACATTTAAGATGCTCAAGATTTAGTGGGAGAAATGAAGAAACATGGAGAGCATAATGTGAGCAGTAGACTGGACACAATGTCCAAGTAAAGCAATGGCAGTAAATAACTGAAGTGCAAAAGATATTGAGATATTGGGCCTTTCTAGGGTCATAAGAATTACAAAAATTATATATATATATATATATGTATATGCACATACACACACACACACATATACATTAGATTTAGATAGTGTTATTTGGAGAAGTTACATTTCCATTTCCATTGAAGGAGTAAAGAAAGTCTGAAGATGAAAGTTTCTAGCAGTGAACTACAGTTTACATTAAAAATAAATATGGAAGAGTTTTGTTAAAGGGCAGATATGGGTAGCCTGTGGGTGGAATTAATGGATAGGATAAACTGGAATGAGTTCTGAGAAGTATGGGAAGCAAGAGAGAAGAGGCAAACCATAGTAACAGAAATGGAAGATGTCAGAGCTTGGGATGTGTCTTAGTCTATTTGGAGTTCCTAGAGCAAAATACCTAATGCTAGGAAATGTATAGATACAAGAGGTTTATTGGGTTAATGATCCTGGTGGCTGCAAAGTCCAAACGATATGTCGCCAGCATCTGGCAATATCACAATGTTGCCACATCACAATGATAGAAATGAAAAGAAAAAGAGCCGCATGCAGCAAAGACCAAGCACATAGGATGGCCTCGCTTTGTAACAACCTATTTTCTCAGTCCTGATCCTAATCCTAATCTAACCCAATCCTAGGACAAGTAGTGCCCCTGCAACATAATCACCTTCCACTAGGACCCAACTCTTAAAGATCTCCCACCATTACATTAGGACCTAGTCCCTAGCACATGACATTTTAGGGGACGCACTCAAATCATATCCAAGCCAGAACAGGAAGTGTAACAGAAGTCGTTTTGCAGTATTTTAATTTGGAAATAAGTAGACTATTGTAAAATATTCCCATAAAATTTCACATAAGGCATTTTCTGGCTGTAATGAGCTCTTTGGTCAGATGTCTTGTACTTTAGAGCAAGATCAAGCATTTTCCTTGCCTGTTTTGTTCTTAAATATACCTCATTTTAGAAGCAAGGTGTGTGCTTACCAGAAACATGGGATGTATGAAACCCGAGTCCATGAATATTTTATAGGCAGAGGAGAATTAAAAGATCAGATTAAATTCTGAGCAATAACTGAAACCCTGCACTGAATTAATGTGCCTCATTACTTGAGTGAAGTTTTCAAGAGTAAATACTGCTCATTTCTCAGTCGGAGCACTGAACTGGTGACATGTTTCTAGTTCACTCAAACAAACCACTCATATTTTAATATAACATTTCATAATTGTGACAAAATCATCTAGGTTGGAAATTATGTTTGGCCATTTGTGCAAACTTTCATTTTATGCAAATTAACACAATTCGTGGCCTGATATGCCTCAGAGCTCAAGTATTTAGATGACATTTAATACAATCTTTCTCAATGTATAAAACTATTTTGGAGAAAAGCAAGATTTGAGTACAGCAATGTACAGTGTTCAATTAACTTAAATATGCTCAATACTGAGAATAAATGCTGCAATTAATTTTAGAATCTTCTGCTCTGTTTGTGCTTCTTTATTCTCAGAATATTTTTCATTTGAATTTCTGCATAAATCACTATATATCAATTTTTAGTTTCCATGATATGGTATTTGCTAGAATTACTGCAATAATCTCACCTATTCCTGCATGCACACACACACCTTTGCTCTACTTCTACAAGAGTTGAAGGATTTTTTTCTCCATCCTTTGAATGCGTCCTTGAGTATTTCACTGGCTCTGGCCAACGTGATACTAGCAAGCATGAAATGAGCTAGTATTTTTAAGTAACTTTTATACATTGGAACTTACTGTCTGTCTCCAAGTGCAATGTGTACCAAATGTGAATAAATAAACCTAAACCAATCTACTAAGTAGACCATTTGGAGTAAAGCAGAGTATCCCAGCTTTCCAGTTGCTAACCACCTCACTTGAGGCCATTTTAGACAACCCAGTCCCAGTTAAGCCACCAGCAAAAGCAACCAAGTGAATTAAATGAATGATCCAGGAAAGACCTTCCCAAGAACTTCCCAGTTGAGTTCAGCCTAAACTGCTGACTCACAGAATCATTAGCAAAAAGAAAAAAAAAATGTCAATACATGTTTTTAGGATTTGTTCCACAGCAGTAACAAATTATTATTTTCTTAAATCAGTAGCATTCATTCATTTAAAGAGAAGGGAGAGAAAAGGAAGTTATTGGTTGACCAGAAAAAGAAAAAAGAAAAGTATTGAGTTAATTCTTAGATTCATCCGATCACAATTTATACCACCACTGACCCTATCTAATAATTCCTTAGCCTTCCAAATTATGGGAGAATTCTAAAACTGTAAAAGAATAAATCACTTCCAAATGGTTTTATTCAAGCTATTCGAGTGTCCAGTAATCCACATTGGTTAATAGTAGAATACTAGGACTCAATTTCTTTGTGGGGTTTATACTTTATTGCATGCTTAAATTGATCAGAAGATGGCTACACCACTGTCACTGATGTTATATCTTGCATGAGAAAATCTGCTGGGGGAGATAGCCCAACCATGAGTTAGACTGAGGTTAGAACCAGATTGTCACTTGGCCCTGTTTCACAAAAGAGGGACCAAAGTTAATTATTTGTTGGGATCTGTGTAAATGATTTTTAACCAGTTTAGGCACCATACTCACAAATACACTTCTTTATACTACCAATTTTTTTCCCTATCTACTGAAATGTTGATTCATTCAGTCCAAAACAGGATGCCAGCATCTGCTTTGTTGGTTTTAACATAACAAGGTAATAGCCCTGCATTGTGCTTAATAAGAATAAACAGTGAAAGCAAAGTAGGGCATGGACAACATGACATGATTTGAGGGGTAGCAAGAGTATTGTCTAATAATAACCCTCCCCCTCCCACTAATTTATAGCTTGCCTGCAATTGCATCAGTCTCTTCTTTGACTAATAATACATAATCCTTGGCCAGGGCGTTATCATAATATGGAAAAGGCCTAGAATCAAAAGACAAGGATTTTTCTCCTACTTACTTACTTAACCTTGGTAAAGTCTTAACTTCTCAGTCTTTTGCTTTGCAAAATAGGAAGATATATCTACTTACCAGGTCACCTGGGAGAGTATTCTGCAAACTTTAAAATGCCATCTTAAAATGCATAAACGCTACTCATCTTAGAAAAAAAGAACCATTAACTTCTCAGAACAAATTGAACTACTTGAATTGCTAGCCAACTTCCTAATAAAAGGCTGAGGAAACAAGAGCAGACACAGGGAATTTGGGATTGGGAAAGAGGAAACCTCAATGTGCAATCATTTGTAAAAGAAGAGAAAACCGGGAGCACAAGTCCAATAGGGGAGGTCCCCAAAAAGAATGAGGACAGTAGAAGTTAATATAACCAAATAAGGTGACCACAAAGGATACCAGAAGCAAGCATAACCCTCAGTATAACCCTGGAAAATCTAAACAAATGGCCCTAAATCAAAATGGCTTAGAATTCCCTATAGGTTCATCTTATTCTTAAATTATGGACAAGATACAGAGATAAAGAGTAAAATAAGATATAACTTGGAATAATGCACTTGATTAGAGATTATGATTTCTGTAAGCAGTTCTCTATTTTTTTCATTTGAAAATCAGATTATTTCTATGTTTTGTATTTGGAAGCATAGATCTATTATAGCAGAATCACAGAAGGAATTTTTCAGACACAGTAAAAATCACAGTGAATTGCTCTTGCAGACTTAGCTTATATGAATAATTGTTCATAATCTTTTTTGATTCTGTAGTCTAGAAAGTTTTTTCTTTTGATGGCAATGAAATAGTTTCAGTTATTGGGACCATAATGATCAAAATGAAAACTTGAAAAATGATGGACTCATGCACTGAAGGGAAAAGTTTAAATATCTAAAATACTAAACAGCAGAAGTAATAACTTTTTCATCTCAATTTAGCAAAAATTCTGCATGAAGGTGAACTTTATGTGCTTGGTTTTGATGAAAACAAGATGTTGATTTGGGGAAAAATCTGACAATTCTTTCATATTTTCTGATATACAAAGTCAAATATTATATGCCATCCTTCTAAAAAAATTTCATGACAATGCTGAACATTTTTCATATAAATAAAAAATTATTTGCTAACCTGTTAAGTTTTTCTCTCTCCATGCATTTCTTTACCTTACAGTACTAAAATATGCTTTTTTTGCCCTCTCATTTTCTACAGTAAACATGATAGCATAAAGTCTTATGCGCTAAGAAAAATGATTTTTAAAAAGACACCTGGTAGTGCTATCCAGCTACTTTGGATTAGACAAAAAGTGAGACTTTGAGATGTTATTTGGCCAAGTAACTTTCTCAGCTTCTGTGATGTTCTGCAATTATACATGGGTTCACTTGTCTCCATTCTCTGACTAGATGTCTATAAATAATCTGGGATCATTAAACCAGGCACAATAAACAAACAAATCAACAACCAATAACAATATAGTGTATAAGAATAATAAAAGAATAGCAAAACAATGTTACCACACACTATGATGGTAGTCAGTACCTTACTTGTCTGATATGTCCAATGAAACAAGTGGATATTAGTTTTCTATTGCTATGCAGCAAATTACCACAAATGTAATTTGTAGCTTAAAACAATGCCATTTATTCTCTGACAGTTTCTGTGGGCATGCACCTAGGCTCAACTGGGACTCTCTACTCAGGGTCTTATGACAAAATCCCGATATCTTCTGGACTGTGTTTATATTTGGAAGCATAGCTCTATTATGCTGGAGCTCCAAGTGGTCTTCCAAGCTCATGAAAATGTTGGCAGAATTCATTTTCTTTCTGCTGTCGGTCTTTGTTTTCTTGCTGGCTATCATCGTGGGCTGCGTTCAGCTTCTAGAAGCTGCCCACAGTTCTTTGCACATAACTCTGGCACAGACTGTCTCATATAACAGTAGTTCACTTCTCCAAGATGGTGGGGAGAATCTCCCCAGTCTGCTAGATAGAGTTTGATAGAACAATGTAACCATAGAAGTAATTCTCCCATCACATGTGCCATATTTTATTGCCTACAATTAAGGGAAGAGAATTATGCAAAGGAATGACTCACTGGGGTTCTCCAGATGACATAAAAATTTTATAAAGAAGATAAGCTTTTCAGTTTGGAGTTGATTGGACAGAGGAGATGACAGTAGATAAAGGAAAGAAAGAAAGTGAGCAACAGAGAAGAGGAAGGTGTACAGCACATCCTGAATAATGATAAGGCCATATAATGGAGTGAAATGACATTAAACTTTTCTCTTTGTGCAAATTCCAAAAATAAAGAAGAAACAGTTTCAGCTAATATAGGTTTCTAAGTCTAACAAAATACTATATATGGTAGAAACAACAGAAACTGCTATCTCCGGGTTCTGGAGACTGAAAAGTCTAAGATCAAGATGCCAGTAGAAGCCAGGCGTGGTGGCACAAGCCTGTAATCCCAGCACTTAGGGAGGCTGAGACAGGAGAATCGCGAGTTCAAAGCCAGCCTCAGCAACGGCAAGGCGCTAAGCAACTCAGTGAGACCCTGTCTCTACATAAAACACAAAATAGGGCTGGGGATGTGGCTCAGTGGTCAAGTACCCCTGAGTTCAATCTCTGGTACCAAAAAAAAAAAAAAAATGCCAGCACATTCAGGTTATGGTGAGGGGCATGTCTTGGCTCTTAGATGGCCATATTTTCACTATGTCCTCACATGGTTACAGGTTAAGAGAGCTCTTTGTGGTCTATTTTAGGGCACTAATCTTATTCTTTAGGGCTCCACCCTCATAACCACCAAATCACCTTTCAAATTCCCCATCTCTAATACTATCACTTAGGGTTAAGATTTTAACATGTGAATTGAAGGCAAAGGGACATAAACATTCCATCCATTGTACTAGGTGATACCTTTGTGTGAATTAGATAAAGGCGCCCCCTTCTCCCATCCCACAAACATGGCTCTGAGGGTGGCATGCAGAATGGGTTTTATCCCCCACTCCTTCTTCAGCCTTGTCCAGTGAACAGGCTGCATAGTTGTATGCAGTGGGCATTTGGAAAAGGCCAGCATGGTGCTGGGTCTCTCGTATGTAATCTGCCCCAGCGGCCTGGCCATAGACCCCCCTCAGGAGCTTTGACACAGCTCCTTCCACCACAAAGCTTGTGACGGCATCAGTCCACTCCGAGCTGAGGATGACATGGCACAGACAGAACTCAGGAATTTGCTTAGAGAGAAAGCAATGGAGATGCAGAGGAGGAACACAAAAAGGAGGAAAGTACAATGAAAGTTAAGTGTAGAAGATGGTAGTGATGTTGTCAGGAAGACATACAGATATAAACAGAAGAATTTAAGTTAAAAGATAATGGAATTTTACCACAGAAAGTTTTGGATTGGAAAGATCCAAAATAGAATGAAGAAAGCTAATCTATACATCAGTAGGCTGAAAGATTCATGTGAACCAGATTTTCAAAGACTTAGAGAAGAAGAAAAAATGGGAACTGAAAAAAATATTTATCTAAAGATTACTTTGAAATTTTTATAAAGTAGAAATTTTTCCAGAACTTCCTAGCACAAAACACCACAAGTTTCTTTTTCCAAAACCAAGTTATAATAATACATTTTAATACTCATCAGCTTAAAGTGACTTTAGATCTAACTCTGTACATTGAATTAAATATTACATATCTTTATTCTCCCAAAATAAGAATAATAACTGCATATCAAGTACCTACCACAGGTTAGGCATTCAGCTTTGTAAACATTGTTCTCATTAATCCTTATAGCCATGAAAGAAATTATTAATATGCACATTTTATACCTAAGGAAATTGAGATACCAGGAAATGAGTTCAAACTCAAGGGGGCTCTATTCCCATTGTATTCCATGTGAATCATGGGTTGAGAGAGTTGAACAACCTGGCCGTGCAGTGAGGTGCTCACATTCATATTTGGAGCTCACATTTGAACATGGCTCCTCCCCATATCCTCTGCCTCCAAAGCCTTTCCACTGTGTGTGGGCATGGAAAAGTAAATGACCATTGCTTAAAATTCCAGGATGTTTTACATTTTTATTTGAGCTGCAGTTTATGAAGTTATGCAGTCACTGAGTATCCACTAAGCCCTTCTTATATGCCAAACACAGTATTTGGTGTTTTACATGTTATTTTATTTAATCTTCAGAGCTTTCTGATATAGTTACAATTGTACAAAAAAGGAAATTGAAATGTCTTAGGTTAATAAAATTCTCCAAGACATTCGCATTGGTGGATTAAAGAATAAACCCAAGTGTCCCTCACATCATGCAAATCCAATCTGAGAAACTATGGGGAACACCATACAGTGCTCAGGTTGATTTTCCTGTAATAGTTAGTCTTAAATTATCCTCGCATTCATCTCTTTCTTATTAAAAGCTATCTTGCTATTCTACAATGATTTATCATCACACATCAGATTTTATAGTTACCTCCACACAAATCTGTGGTTGATTAATTAACTAAAATTGGAAGACATTTCAATGATGAAAAGTGCTAAGTATTTCTATGAATAATAATTAGCATTCGCGTGGTACTCCAACTAAATTATTTATGTCAGTATTGGGAATCAATCAACAGAGGAAGGGTTAGACATTTGATGACCAGAACCAGATAAGATGGTTTGGTCAGAGCAACACGCATGACTAGAGCAGTTATTAACAGTAAGGGGGGGGGCATTTAACACCTACTGTGTGCCATGCCCCATGCAGAATTCTGAAGACACAATACTGAACAACACAGGGATAGTCTCTGTCACTTCAGAGGTTTTCCCAACAGTCTGGGGCCCAGTACCTAGGTAATCTTGCAGTCAGTGAGGATAGAAAGCAAGTATGTGGTCACTGTGATTTGGGTCCTACACTCCAATCCCTGGAAGGTCAAGATGGGGCAAGGCAGGGCTGCAGAATTAGCAGAAATCCAGGGGATAATATAATGCAGACTCAACTATTAAAATAAAGCAGTGATGGGCCCACAAGAAGCAGAGAAAAGATTGATAACTGGAAATAACTCCATTGAGAGGTTTAGGGTGTATGGTCTTCAGATTGAGGTTCCTTAAAGCCCCCTCACACACACACACATCCAACTAGAAACAGAAACAAACCCATAGACAGAAGTGCAGGGGAATGGCATTCTCTAGTTCCGTGGCTAGGGCTGTGGGAACCAGAGATGCAGGAAGAGGAAGTCAGATCAACCATCCCATATTCCCAGTCTCTTTTCTCTCCTAAATGGCTCAGTACATCTATGCAGCTATGTTGAGAGATCATGCTGTCGACTCAGGTCCCAAATGAGAAGCTGTCAACATAATAGATTCACATAGGGCATTCCCTCATCCCTACAAAAGGCAAATGTTTTTGGAAACATAAATCCGACTGTTATCTCCAAGTTTCCCAGCTGGTAATTCCACTTGTGGGCAATTGCCACCTTATTTCCTGGAAGCTGGACTCCCAATATTTTCTCTTGTTTTGTAAAGTAAAGCAATCCTAACAAAGGTGCATACCCTGCTGTATGTTGCCTGGGATTATTGGAGGCCTCTGTGACCTACTCAGTTTTCTGCTTTGTATTTTTATCAGGGATAAAAAATTTTATCAGGATCTTCTTCAAAGATACAAATTCATTTCCTTCTAATTCTATGATTAATCTATTTTGATATTACAGAAGGAAATGGTTTTTCTTTTCTCTTGACTTTGTCAGTTTTTCAGGACATAATCAGGGAATCATTTTCCTTCACTGATACTATATGTATGCCTACAGGTCATGATCAAATATGGTGAAAAGCACAAATTGTACATGTTCGATCAAACAAACTAGAATGATGCAATGTTTTTCCAAAGGGTAAGATTTTAAAACAGCATTGCTGAGCTATAATCTTCAATAGGTTAAGTGTATTAAATGAATTTTCAACATATGCCATTTTCAATTGGTCTTGTTGATACACCCCATCATGAGTCAAGAAACATCTGTATATAGCAAGAACTATCATTCTGTGTGATTTGACCAAGGTTCCAAAGCGAGAAGCAACAGCTTGGATTTGCACCCTCTTCTGATCTCCAAGAACTTACTCTTGCCACAGAACCATTTCTGGGCCATCAGTACATGAGACCCAGCAAAAGGAGCCCAACATCTCTAGGAATTTTTATGATTAGAAAAAAAGAGACATACAAAATGATTAAGAATTCCAAGACAAACCTAGAGTTGGAGAGAGACTACAAATAAAAATCACAGGTTACCCAATATATATTAGTTCATTCAAGAATTTCTTTTCTTTAAACACAGGTCGCAAACAAGTTACATTAGGGTATTATCTGAACACTCAAAAAGGAATAATCTCTAAGATGGCTGCCCAGAGCCCAAGGAGAACTAAAACACTGTAGATACCATCCAAGACCTGGGCCAGCCAATGCCTTTCCTAGTATACAAGCTGATATATGCAAAACACTTTTAAAAGTGTGTGGCTCATAGCAAATGTTATTATATAAATTCTAGCTGCTTTTGTTCTCTGAAATTTGCCTCCCAGCCGCCATTAGTAATGGACTCTTACAGCCCTAGCTCTGCCTCCTCTCTGGCCACAGATGGTTGAGCCAGAAGTGGAAAACCGACTTAAACCAATCCAACCAGATTTTCTCTTCTAGAAATTTACTTGGCATTTTCACATTGTTGGTATGAAATAGAGTGGACAACAAAGAGCCTGGGAAGGCTATTTTTCCATGATATGCATGAGTCAAACAACACAGAAAGAGAAAGGGAGAGAGAGCAGAGAGGAGGACAGTACAGAGATACATGTGGGCCCAGACAGAGGGATACAGAGAGCAAGACTGAAGTGGATCAGAATAATTCCACTTCTGACTCCCTCTCTTGGTGAAGTCTGACTCCACTTCTCTTATTGAGTCATTGTATCCTTTCAACATACTTCTAGTTTTGCTTAAATTATTTGAGTGTTTTATTTTGGTGACAGTCGAATGATTGTTGATTAAAGCAGAAATATATTCCAAAAGAAAGGGAATATGAAGAAAATGTGAGAAACTCAAAGACTCTTGTTTGAATTCATTTATTTCAGAAGAACCCACAAGGGAAACTTTAAATTAAAGCTGTTCTTAGACTACTCCAGATAGGAATAATTCTACCTTGAGAGCCACTGAGTGCACTTCAGTAGTTTGGGACTTAGATCTATCTGTGCAGTTCCTGAAAGGCTGTCTGCAACATTTTTCTGTAAGCAGTGCTACTGTAATGCACATACACACACACAAAATAAATTGTATTTTCATGGACTGAAAGGATTAAAGAACTTCCTTTATTAGCAAGCTCTCTACTAAGAAATGATTTGGCTATTAGTCAAAAGAGAGGATTCTAAGAAAGACTGCAAAACCTGAATGTTATTGGTGCACAAAGGAATATAAAACAAATTTTAAGAGAACTCAAGTCTTCTGGGAAGCATACAGAAACTTAGAAAGAAAAAAAATAGCTTCTACTTCTTCCACAGATTCTAATATTTTATAGTGTCAAGACCAATACTGCAAATGTGAGTCTACCTCCAAGTACTCCCACGCAGGCATTCTGTTTCATTGGACTTTATCGTCTTGGAAATCATCATTTTCTATGTGAAACTCTTATCAAAAAATATGCATGAATCAAAAATGGATTAAGAGGATATTTTCTTTAGTTTTATGTTAAAAACAGTTGCCTAACTCACCAATCCTGTGCATCTAGCATAGAATCTCCTGTCTCTCTTGAAAATTACTTCTAATGGATGGTTTGGGATGAGAAGTTTGAAAGTGCATGCTTGTACTACAGCTATAAAATGTTGAGATGGATTTTTATTGTCTACAATAAAAATCAGTCTTTTTTGATTACACATATACACACACACATACACACACACAAACACCATCCTAATTTATACAGAATTTTGATGTGCTGAGAGCCACCCCAGCTATATACAGAAGTTCCTTCTACCTCACCATATTTCTTTCTTTCCCTCCTTTCATTTCCCTCTCAAATCTGTTCCACATTCTCTCTACCTCACTCTCAACCTCACCAATGTCCAAACCTAGATGATCCCCTTCTCAGCCCTTCATTCTAGCACAATGATTCCAAGCATGCCCTAGAGACCGGATCCTAAACTGTGGAAAATAAACCAGTGGCCTAAGAAGGGGTCTTCACTCAGCCTTTTGTGTATTTGGGAAAGGATGGAGGACTTATAAGTTACTAACATTCCAGCTTAGAATTCTGAATATACTTTCCAATGGAAGCAATAATGTAACAATTAGATCTTTACTGTGGTGGGTATTGTTCTTCAGTTTCACTCCTATATTTGTTTATGTATTCCACAACATCTTCTTTATTTTCTACTATATTCCAGGTACCACTCATGAATCTGAGAATATGATCATAAGGAAACAGATAAAATGGTGGATTTTTTTCATCACTTCTAGATCTTTTGGCTAAGATCAAATATAGTAACTTTTCTAATCAGTTTAAAATCACGGGTTGTTATGAGTTGAGCTTAATACATAAGCATGTCATGCAAAAGAGATTCTATAGGAAATCATAAACTGAATTACTGATAACCAACCTGCAACATGCAACAGTCCATTGATCAGCTTGGGAACTCCTAGACATGGTATCTGTGTATTTATAAATACAAATTTCTCCATCAAAACATTTATTCATTCATAAACACATAGCTAAACACATATTCTTAATAACCACACATTTTACCAGATGTTCAGAACTCAACTCACTGGTTATGACCTTTTCTCAATATTTTCCAAGAGATCACATCAAATTTCTAACATATATTTTAAGCCCAAAATAATTTTCCAAATCTAAACATTTTCTGGGATTTTCATATAAATGAAGCCTAGTTACAAAGAACATGTACTTTGAAATCAGATAGACTGTGTTCGAACATTTTTTGGGGGGTGGCTCCTGGGGATTGAACTCAGGGGCATTCAACCACTGAGCCACATCCCCGGCCTTATTTTGTATTTTTTTTAGTGACAGGGTCTCACTGAGTTGCTTAGCGCCTCACTGTTGCTGAGGTTGGCTTTGAACTTCCGATCCTCTTACCTCTGCATCCCAAGCCCTTGGGATTACAGGCATGCTCCACCACGCCCGGCTGGGTTCAAATCTTGGTGGTTTTACTTTATACAAGTTATTAAGCTCTCCTAGACCTAAGATTCCACATCTTAGATTAGGACAGTAGTACCTATTTCATACAGTTAACATGATGATAAAATCAAGTTAAGTAAGGTATATATTAAGACACCAGTACAAGGTAAATACTCAAAAAAAATACTTATTAATATGAAATAGTTAAACTTCATCTATTTTATTAGCCAAATATGAAAAAGAATTAATTGATTTGGACACTGTGGAGTCAAAAATAGGCACCCTATCCCCTTCAGGCAAGAATACAGTAGAACATGAAAGTAGCTAAGTCTTGCTAATTAGGTGGTCAATTTTATTTTTCTTTTTATCTCTGATTCTTATTATTTTATCATGTTTTATGATATGTGTTCAAATATTCCTTTTAACCTGACTTTAAGGAAGTTAATAGAGTAACTTCAGGAATACAAATAAAACCGAGCCCTAAAAGGTCTTGTGTATATTCCAAACTCCAAAAAAACAACTGAAAGTGACATCTGCCTTTAATTAGATTTCTAAATCCATCTGACCAAACCTAGGGGCAGAGGTGGATCAAAATGATATATGAATTGTCAGATAACCACTCCCCACAAATAATTTCCTTGCAGGACTTGGAAATGACATTGATTGAGAAATGACAGGCTATTTCTCACAAAGGTTGTTAGCTAAGACATCTCTCTAACATTGCTTTCTATCACTTTGCTCCCCAGGGTAGAATTTCAATATACAGCACTAGCATGGGATGGAGATTTATTCTGAAGGAGAAATACATTTACCCACAGTTCTTCCTGAAAAGCTTCTGTGTAAGGAAACAGGCTCATATGTCTTTGTCCCAGGATTCCATTTTCCATTTAGTTTCCTCAACATCTGACAGATGAGGAAAAGTTCTTCTAATCACTCAAACATCAAGCAAGAAAAAAGAAAAATTAGAGTGTAGTTAACCTTCTAGTGGAAAACCAATGCTACTCTTTTCCCCACAGCAAAGCCCTTCTGAACTCTGATGAGTGGGGCAAGGACAGTAGATTAAAGTAAAAGCCTCAAGCAGAAGGGAAGTGCACCTGATCACATGGTTAAAAGGTGGTCCATCTCTTCTGGTATTATCTACCCTGGGGTGACAGTTTACCAGAGGGAGGAGATCTCTGCCTGTGTGGGTGAACTTTCAGATACTAAACATGAAAAGGATTCAAAGTTTCTATTATTTCACAATGGACTCTATCCTTAAATATGAAATTCAGAGTTCTTTTTGCCCCAGAATCCAAAAAATACATTAGCTCTGGGCTCTGTCTTCCATATATGTAATTTTCTGTCTCCATATTTATATAGTATTCTTAATCTACTCAGCTAGATTATTAGTCTTTTAGGTCTACCTTGAAAATAAGAATTAGAACAAACACTACTAATTATCAAGGAGTAGACATAAAATAAATGTAATTGTTTTTTAGTTTCTTCACATCCTGATTTTGAAGAATCTGTGTCCACATATATATACTTTCAGATGCTGGGCATAGATTAACAATAACCCTCAAATTAAAAAAAAAATTTAAATAATCTCTTAGTATATCCATCTCTTTCATCAAATCATAAGATCTTAACTAGAGTCTTATACATCCTTGTAGTATTGTGTATACTAGTGTCCTAAAAATTTTACTTCTGTTTTTAATCTGTAGTATTTGCATTTTACTAAGACTTCTCATTAAATATCTATAGTTAAATTCAAGAATGAGTTTGAGTTGACATTATTTAAAATGAAAGTAATTTGTGCTGTCAAATATTTAAAAACAATATCTAGCTCTAATACCAAATCTGATTATATGAACTTCTGAACCTTAAAATACATAATCTTATATGACAAAGGTAGCATTGCAAGTCAGTTAAAAAAAAATGGGTATTTTCATATAGTATTGGAACAAAAGAAAATATAAAACTAGATCTTCATTTCACACTGACACATCAGAGATCTAAAATATAAAACTAAAATAAGCTAAAGAAACTATTGAATGGAAAAATAAAATGAAGATGAATTTTCTTATATTCTAGGAGTTAGAAAAATATCCCTAATTCAAAATTCAGAAGCAATAAAAGAAATAAAATTTGACTGCACTATAATAAAAAATATAAACTGTGTATAGGAAAAATAAAGAAAAAGGACAAACTTAGAGATTATAATTTGAATCATATACAAAGGGATGATATTTTATGACACAAAAACATCCTAAAAATTGAAGGGAAAAAGAACAGAAACATGGATAAAAATGTGAACAAACAAAACACAGAAGAAATAAAGTGTATGAGAAGATACCAACCTAACTCAAATTAAAATTTAAGATCTCACTTTTCACTTAAATACTGACAAAAATTCGAACTGACAACATATTATTTTGTTGTAATGGAGCAACCATATATGAAGTGGGAATGAAAAAAAAGAAAAAGAAAAGGTACACACAGATATTTGGCAGTATCTATAAAACTGCTTATGCATTTTGCTTTTGACTCAGCAATCTCAAATCTAGGAATATATCCAAAAGTGGTAAAACTGTGAAGTGTTTTATACACAAGGTTATTCACTGCAGAATTATATTTAATACTAGCAACTGGAAAGAACTCAAATGTCCATTAATGGGTACTGGTTAAATAAATTATGATAAATTAAGTATTACATAGCATAGAAAGGAATGAAGAAAACTGCAATACTCTGGTATGAAATGATTTCCAGGATATATTGCAAAGTTTAAAAAAAGTGCAAACTGGTATATCTGCCATCTTATATATATGAAAAGTAGCATGCATTTATTTAGCAAATTATATTTAGAAAAGAACTTTTTGTACTATTGAACAACTAGTTAGAAAAATAGATAGACATTTATTCAGTGGCACCCAAATAAATGTCCAGAACTTGAGTGCATACACTTTGCAAAGTACTCACTATGGCAAAGGCATATTGGTCCAAATGTCTCAAAACATATTGGTGAGGAAATTTCCCTTAGTGCTTAACAGGTGACCAAATCTTGCCTTTTCTATAATTACCATAACTCTAGAAAAACTATAGATGTAGTGCAGAACTCACATCCCTATTTCAAGGATAATTTCAGTATATAAAAATGGATTCATTTAATTGTCCAAATCACAAAGCTTTAAGTAGGTTTTTTTAAATTTCCTGGATACATTGATGCTTTCGTTTGCAGAAAGTCTAACACTCCAACTTTGTTTTGTTCTTGTTAGTTATACATGACAATAGAATGTATTTTGAAATATACATATAGGGAGTATAACTTCCCATTCTTCTGGTTATACATGATGTGGAATTACATTGGTCATGTATTCATATATGCATATAGGAAAGTAATTTTGATTCATTCTACTATCTTTCCTATTCCCACTCCCCCTCTCTTCCCTTCATTCCCTTTTGTCTAATCCAAAGTACTTCTATTCTTCCCTACTCCCTCACCACCACCACTTATTGTAAGTTAGCATCCACATATCCGAGAGAACATTCAGCCTTTGGTTTTGAGGGATAGGCTTATTTCACTTAGCATGATATTCTCCAGTTCCATCCATTTATCAACAAATGCCATAATTTCATTATTCTTTATGGTTGAATAATATTCCATTGTATATATATGCCACAATTTCTCTATCCATTCTTCTGTTGAATGGCACCTAGGTTGGTTCCATAGTTTAGCTATTGTGAATTGAGCTGCTATAAACATTGATATGGCTGTGTCAGTGTAGTATGCCGATTTTAAATCCTTTGGGTATAAACTGAGAAGTGGGATAACTGGAGCAAGTAATGGTTCCATTCCTACTTTTTTGAGGAATCTCTATACTGTTTTCCAGAGTGGTTGCACCAATTTTAAGTCCCGCCAGCAATGTGTATAACACTCTAACTCTGGAAGGAGGAGTTGCTTGCTGTGTTTGATTTCCCTATTTGCAAGTAAAATATCATAGAGGCCATAGGTGCTTCTTTTAAAATAGAACCTTCATTGACAATTAGCCTCAGAGTTATGAAAAGGCTAAATAATTAAATGATGTCTTCATTTCTATATTTTTTTAAAATCAAATTTATAGAAAGTTGCATAAATATTTCAGTAAACTCCTACATACCCCTTACCTATACTCACTAATTATTAGCATTTTGCATATTTTCTTTATATCTTTCTCCTTCCTTCCCATATATATTCTCTTCATACATTCATTATTAGTAATGCTGGATGATTTGAAAGTTGGTTTCACACATATGTCCATTTATTCCTAAGAGTTTTGTGTTTGTCACCTCTAAGAATATGAACATTCACTTACATAACCACCAGGATAGTCACCAAATTCAGAAAATCAAATATTGCTATGACATTATATATATAGCTTTTATTCCAGTTCATCAGTTGTCCCAAAACAACCCTTATGTCATTTGGTTTTCTTGATCCAGAATTTGGTCCATTGCAATTATTATGTATCTTTAATTTCCTTTAACTTGGACCAGTTCCTCACCTTTCTTTGCTTTTACAACATTGATATTTTTGAAGAGTACAGGTCAGTTTTTAATATAAACTTCGCCTTCAGTATAAACTTTCTACATGTTTTGTCACAATTTGTTTGGAACGTTGGGCAGGAATACCATACCACTGATATTGTCTCCTTAGTGCATCTTAGTACCAAGAGGCACACAGTGTCAGTTTATCACATTACTAGCGATGTTCACTTCAATAACTTAATTCAGATGACTGCTACTAGGATTCTCCATGTAAAATCAAAAATATTATCTTTGTAACTAGTAAGTAATTTGTGGGAAAATACTCTGAAATGGTGTAATCATCTGTTCCCCATCAAACTTTTTCCCAGTAGTTTTAGCATTTATTAAAGATTGTTGCCTGAGTCAATTATTACTATTACAGTTACATAATACTGATTTTTTCCAACTCTACATTTTCCTCTACATTTATTATATAACAGTCTATGATAATAAAGAGGTTTTTTTCCTCCAATTTATTTCTTTAGCTTTAGTAGAAACCCATGGTTCTTATTTAATGAGTTCTCATCCATTACTATTAGATTTATTTTGATGGTTAGATTGCCCCAATTTTGGGCCATCTGGGTCCTTTCAAACTAGCTCCTGTGTGCTTTTTATGATCTCCATTACTTTTTAGAAATTCCTTACTTTTTGAAACAATAAAATGCTTCAGACTCATCTTGAACTTCCTGTGTCCCTGTTCTAGAATCAGTCATGTCTCTAAGCTATTCAGAAACTTACTAGTTTTTTTTTACATCTACCCTGTGCGTTCTCCACAGTTTTATCAATAAGTGTATATCCCCTCAATACACACCCTTAACAAGTGTATATTTTTCCTATGTAACTGAGTAGTCTGCCCACGCCAACTCACATGAAAATGTGACCTATGCTTTGACTAGGTCAAATATTCTTCCAAGTAGTCCTCCTGTTTTCATTCTATTTAGTGGAGAGTGATACTGTGGTATTTCAAAAACAGAATCTGAGTGCTCACCATGCCCATTGGTATAATTGCTTCTAAGCCCATCAAATGTATACTCTTAAGAAATAAATATTGATTTTGATTATAAATATGGCATGTTTTAATCATGAGTTAAGAAATGTGTGTATGTGTAAAATACTATGGATTTATGTACTTCTAACTCTAATCTACCATAAGATTCTTCCCATATCTTCCCCAATTCTGTATTTACATCTCCTTTATCCACAGTGAGATCTCAACAATGAGATCATATTAAGTCACTTTCTTAATCTTACTATGCATACAAAATGACTTCATAATTTCCACCCCTGTACTATACAAACAAGAAATTGTTATGGAGTATTAAGGTTTTTTGCAAGTTTTTTGTCTATAAAGACATATAATCAGAGATGCATTTGAAAATTATAAATTAATCATATTTGAAATCTTACAAAACAATTCAACTCCCTTATAATAAACTTCTACCCTAGCCTTAATGATGGTAAAATCTATACACAAAATCCCCATAAACTCTCCCTCCTTTGATGACCAAAGTTACCTTGCTATATTCTGATTTCATTGAGTGTTTTCAAAAGTTAACATCATATGCAAAGTCCTACTTAACAGATGTAAACTGCATTCATAAAGAGGAACCAGTGAACACACACCACATGATACACAACCAGTAAACTGCTTATATAGGGAAAGTGAGAGTCAGCCTTATAACTATATTGAAAAAGACCTTTTCATGTGTTTTAACTACTAATGCTGCCCTTTTTTTTTTTTTTTTGGTACCAGGGATTGAACTCAGGGGTACTTGACCACTGAGCCACATCCCCAGCCCTATTTTGTGTTTTATGTAGAGACAGGATCTCACTGAGTTGCTTAGCGCCTCACTGTTGCTGAGGCTGGCTTTGAACTCACGATTCTCCTATCTGAACCTCCCAAAGTGCTGGGATTACAGGCCTGCACCACAGCGCCCAGCCTAATGCTGCTCTTAAACTCCAGAACATATAGCCCATAGATCTATACTTCTCAATGTGTAAACATATTTCTATGTGAATATCCATACCCACTGAAGATCTAAGTCTCAGCTTACTAAAAGGTCTCTAGAAGCAGGAAATTAACAGAAATAAACATATAATTAAACAGATAATTGTCACAACTTTCAACTTTCTCAGTAATAGAATTTCTTGTTTGACCTAGACCCTTCTAAAATAGCCCAAACACATCAAATCCACATGCCTCAACTGAATTCTAACCCCATCCCCCAAATTACTGCTGTTACTTGCATATCTAGACCCTCAAAATCATATATGAGATGTGAGAGACAGAAGAGAGAGGTGACTAATAATGCAAGTTATGATACAACTATTTTGTCATAAATCAATTCAGAACTGTCACACGATTTATTTAAATCTACCTAGAATGTTTGTTCTTTGTAATTAGACAAAATACATTCAGGTTGTAACTGATACCAATTATCTTTATGTTACTTCAACATGCACCCAAGGGACCATTTTTCCTGTATAATTAGATGGGCCTCCCAGACTACTGTCATCCAAAGGTGACCTACACTTTGTCAAGATCATCCTTCCTTTCCAAGGATTGAAAGCACATCTTTCTGTTTCTGGCATTTTGGGGAAAGTCTGACATAGTAATTTACAAGGAAAGACCCAAGACACCAGGTATCACTAAGACTTATGCTGAAAAGTGTGATTTTCAGTTTATAACTGATCATGAAGGAACACAAACAAAACAACCCAAGTTTTAGAAGCTCACCTAATCACCATAAATTCATTCGCTACAATAGTCCTAGCTAATAAAATTGTCCCTATTTAGTCAATTGTCTATTGAGTCAATACAATAACTAACTCCCAGGTAACCACTTCAGGAAAAGTGGACTCATTAATTTAAAAGGGGAAAAAAAACTACACATTATTTAGGGTGCCCAGACTCTCCATGGGATATATTCTCCTGGTTAGTTCCAGGAAAAGGATATATTCCATGCTTTTATATTTATGTCAAAATGGATTCTACTGTCATGTATAACTAAAGAAAAGCAATGAAAAACTAGATACAAACTGGGATTCCAAATATTTGTCAACATTTATGATTGTCTTCATACTTCTAATATTTTCTACTGAATGATATGCAGGTGCTTAAAAATTACTACAGTGCTATTATGTTAGGCTGACACTCAGCCAGCTATGTCTTATTCAATCTGAGCTGCTATAACAAAAATACCATATCCTGGATGACTTACAAACAACAGAAATTTATTCCTTACATTTCTGAATGCTGAAAAGTCCAAGACCAAGGAACTAGCAAACTTGATGTCTGGGAAGTGTTTGCTTTCTGTTTCACAGATGGCACCTTCTAGAAGTGTCCTGACATGTGGAAGGAGCAAGGGAGCTCTCTGAGGTCTCTTTTATGAGACACTAATGCCATTCACAAGGAACCCACCCTCATGACCTAGTCATTTCCTAATACCAGTAACTCCTGATACATCACCTTGGGATTTCAACATGTGAATTTTAGAGAGACATAAACAGTCACTCCATTGCAGTGCTGCATCAGAAAGACTGAAACCATCATGACTCACTTAGCAGACATTAACCAAATAAGAAACAAAGTTATTAAAATAGAGAAATTATGCACTCTTAGCTTAAGTCAGGTGGAGAGTTCAACAGAGGTCCAGGGGAGTGGTCAGCAGCAGGCACATGTATAAATAAAATAATACTTTCTGTCATTTACAGTCATAAGATTTCTCAAAAAAATTCCCTGATAAATGCCAGACTGCTGTGGGGAAAATGCTTCCCCTGCTAAATTTTAATTAATCAGCTTTCCCATGAACAAAAAATAAAAAATATTTCACTGTTCCCTAGACTTCTATGGGGTTTGCTTGCCTTGGTTCCACAGCTGAGCATCAACATGTGGGAATATCAACTTTGCTTCTAATTAAACTGAATACATCTGAGTAATTCTTTGATAAGATGATCCCCAATCTAATCAGTCCTCAAAAGTTGACTTCCACTTACTGGAAACATGGGAATAAGTCATGACCACATTGGAAGCAGAAGTCACATCCAAAATGTAAGAAAGTTCTTAGAACAATTGAGCCAGTTTCTGCAATAAATTGATGGCAGGAATTTGAAAAATGAAGGGAGGGTTGTTTCAGAGTAAAAAAGATTTGAGAAACATAAAACCAAATATAACATGGAGGTTACATTTGGATCCTATTCAAATGAAACAAATATAAAATAGCATTCTTGAGACTATACCAAAAATGTAATTATGAAGTAGGTATTAGTCCAATCAATTCTTGTTAAGTTGGAAATGTAATAATATAATGGTATTTGTGTCAGAAAAATTTCCTATTTTTTAAGGGATACCTTACTTAAATATGAAAGAGTGAATTTAAATGATGTCTGAGATTACCATTTAAGGAACAGAGCAAAAATTAAAAAGAAAAAAGATACAAAGGCAATGAAAACTTGATAATTTTTATTTGATTGGTGCGAGTTCATTATTGTTCTTTCTTCTTTTTTGTCCATTTGAAATAGGTCATAACAAAAATTTAAGTATAATATTTTTATATTTTGATGTAAATATTCGCGATAAAGCACTTTTTTATTCACAAGTTTGTGGACTCCTATTTCCAAAAGATGATGTTTCCTATACATTCCAAATAAACCAAATAACACATCTGCTAATCCATGGGCAGTTTGTTTTCTATTACAATATGAAGCATTTGGTGCCTAACTGCACATTGCTCTATTATTACTGAACTGAACTCCTTAAAAAGTTGGGTGTGCTTTATTAGCCTATGATTCAGAGAGCAATTGGGGGGGGGGGATCATTCAAGGCCAGAAGAGATAAGAAGAAATGGAATGAAAATTCTGTTTTCTGTAGTTGAGTTTGAAGCTGTTATGTCAAATTGAATTTTTGATGAAATAGCTTTTTAAAAAAACTACCTACATGTATTATTTCAATTCTATTTGATAATACAGCAGGATGGGGATGGGGAATTTCAGAGGGTCAAAGAATAAGTTAATAAATGACTCATGGTAAAAATCTCTCTGGAATGCAGTATAATAAAATGCTTTTGCTCTTTTCTTCCTTAAATCCTCCTTCTCCCCTTTCCACCTGTAATTTAGAAGAACTACGTTCTTAGGTAACTGATGTTAGTTGCGTGTATACTGCAATGTATATAGTAGGGCTTCTGTCTTAAAAAACAAAATAAAATAAGGCCTGTGGGAGAAATGAAGTGAGTCATACTTTTAGATTTCTTTTTCAGGCATTTCGGTATTACCACCATGTGTTCCCACTCACGGGCTGTGAGCTAGGACACTGAGTGGCATCCCAAGGGAACCAACCTTCCAGCTTCTATGGTGTCCAACTAATATTCTCCCTAAACTCAAGCCGTACATCAATTCATGGAGAGAAGGAAATAGTCATTGCTGTGAAGACAGAAAAAAATTTTTCAACATTGCCAATTTAATATAAAGATTAAGCTTATTAAATTTATATCAAACTCCTTGTATGATTAGAGCAAGTTCATTTTCAGAAAAGTTCAATTCTAAAACCATCAATAGGGTTTACTAATTTCAATAAGTCATTTTGCTTCCAGGGATGGACTATACTAATTACTAATATGTACAAATTCCATTTAAACATAAAGAAAATCCTAGGTACAGAAAAGGAGATAATAATTAACTAAGCATTTTTTAGTTGTAAATAACTAATTTAAAAGGAAAATGATGAAATAATGCCCATCTTGCATTTCAAAAATATTTTTAATATACTGGCAAATTCTTGAATAAAATAGATTGTGTTGTTAATAATTTTTTTAAAAAAACAGCTCTCTCTCCTTGTAATGACTTTTTGAATAAACCATACTGGACAATTCTACTAAAAGCCTCTGATCCTTTTTATTTTTCATTATTCTATAAGGATTTATGTATGGAAAAATAATCAAAATGTTAGTCAATTAACCATTTTTTTCCTGTGCAATTATTTTAGATGCATCCCTGGATATTTTCAGCTGTAACTGCATTAATTCTAAATTTCTAACCACCTAAAAATTTCTGTGGCTTTTATTTTTCAGACTTTCTTTGTAATCAACTGAGGTTAGATCAAAAGAACTAATTCAATTCTAACAACATTTTTATATCTTACTTTTAATAATTACTGTAGGATTCTTTCCCAGACATGATTATTAATAGCAAAAAATCATATGACTATATTAGATGACATCAGCTAATCCTCCAAAGCAAACTGTTCCTCTCTAGCTTGGAAGGAAATCAACACAGGCCTCCTTGCAAAAATAACACACAATGGGCTATAACCTGTCGTAATTAAAACCTACGTTAGTATGTCTTTGATTTCTACAACTTTAGCTGTTAAAGATAACAAAAATTAACAAGGGCCTTCTACCAACATAAACTCTGCTTCTACAGTTGGGGAACAAAGCAGCATATAAACAAATAGTAAATAGTCTAATACCTGCTCTGGGCATGAGCTAAACAAAGAAGCGTGGTTAGGCCAGGTGTGGTGGCTCACACCTATAATCCCAGTGACTAGGGAGGCTGAAGCAAGAGGATAGCATGTTTAGTTTTTTGTTTTTTTTTTTTTTTAATTTGTTCTTTTTAGTTACACAAGACCGTAGAGTCAATTTTGATATAATTATACACACATGGAATATATCTTATTCTAATTAGGACCCAATTCTTGTGGATGTACACTACGGTGGAATTCATTGTGGTGTATTCATAAGTGTACATAGGCAAATTATGTCAGATTCATTACACTGCCTTTCCTTTTCCTATGCTCACTCCCTTCCCTTTACACTCTTTTGTTTAATCTACTGAATTTCTATTCCCTTCTCCAACTTTTGCATGATAGTCTCTGATCCACTGGCAAATGTCATAAAGTCATTCTTTTTAATGGCTGAGTAATAGTCCATTGTGTGTTTGTGTGTGTGTGTGTGTGTGTGTGTGTGTATCACATTTTCTTTGTCCATTCATCTCAAGGCCAACATCATTCTAAAGGGAGAAAAACTGAAATCATTCCCTCTAAAAAGAGGATTGCAGCCTGGGCAATTTAGTGAGACTCTGTCCCAAAACAAAAACAAAAATGGCTGAAAGTATAACTCAGTAATATAGCATCCCTGGTTTCAGCCCCCAGGAAAGAAAGGAGGAAAGGAAAGGAAAGGGGAAAGGAAAGGACGGAGGTTTAGAAGCATGGATATAACTTCACAGGATTCAATTATTTTTAATCATTTTGAAGTGTATTATCATTTATTATTATTTCATTAACATTAATTGACAATCTACCATATGAATCATGTGATCAAGCCCTAGGAAGAATATAAAAATATACATTCCTCAGTCTTTGCTCTTAAAAAGTTTAAATGTGAGGTACACTAGGCTCATAATAGCTGCTGCCCCCAAACCCACCTGCTTCCCCAATTCTATCCCCCCCAAAAAGAAAAGAAAAACAGTTTATATGTATGGGAAGCTGGGCATGGTGGCGCACGCCTGTAATCCCAGCACTTTTGGAGGCTGAGACAGGAGAATCGCGAGTTCAAAGCCAGCCTCAGCAACAGCGAGGCACTAAACAACTCAGTGACTCCCTATCTCTAAATAAAACACAAAATAGGTCTGGGGATGCAGCTCAGTGGTCATGTATCCCCGAGTTCAATCCCCGGTACCAAAAAAAAAAAATAGGTAATATAAGCAATTTATATATGAGAACACTTCAGGCAGCTGAAATCTCTGCAAGATAAGTACTATAGTCTTTATCTTACACTGGACTTATCCAGCACCTATGCTTTAATTCAGGTATTCACCAATACCCATTAAAACTAATTGTTTCAAGGAAAGCAGACTGAAGCCTCCATATTTACAGCTAGATGAGCCAACAAATCACCTTGTGTTGTCAGAGCCAGTTTAGGTTGCTGTTTTTGTTTTTATTATTTGCAACTGAAAGTGTACCCAGAAAGATAGTCTTCCTCCAAAGTTAATGATATTTTCCTAAAGAAGTGGGGGTGGTATTTTTTTCTTTATTTTATATTCTTAGACATTAAAGAGAAACTTGACTGACTTCATAATATAAAAGCCTGAAACTTCATTAAATAAACATTTGTTGAATGAATGAATTGGCTGAATAAAGGAATGAATAAGTGAACAAACTACTGAATATGAAATAATTTTTCTGTTCCTACTCCCCCAGGCATAATAGCACAAAAGAAAATAAAAAAATAATTGAAAATCACCCAGCTCTTTGAATTTATTTAGTTTTTCTTATCCAGTTGACAATAACCTGCTATCTTTCATTCTATCATAAGTCATATTAACCTATTTCCTCCCCATTTGACATTATTTGAAAATCCAACAAAACGAAATTTAGGGGACTAGTACCCAGAAAGTCAAAATGGAAAAGAGTCATGCACCTGATATTTACCCCTGCTCATGTTTGTCTCCCTCTCACATTCCCATCTAGCAGTAAGTAATGTTCAACAGAGAATGAGAAATTAGGACAGCAGAATTAGTGTGTTGTTTTGTTTTCCTTATAGTGATCAAAAGTACAATAAATCTCATTGAACTGCCAATTTAACTGTTGTTAAAGACATTAATGTCATGACTTAGGGCCCTTTTCCCCATGGAAGCTAAAGAAAGCATAGAGAAGACACACAGCTAAGGGGAAAGACTGTGATGGGGAGAAGGGAAATACTTTAAAGGTATTAGTCACACAGACATACTGAAGATCCCTCATCTCATGACTGGTAACTACTCCAGTGAGAGGGAAATAACTCTCACATTTATACTGGGAAATGACTATAGAGAGAAAATGGTTATTTATTTTCAGACTCTGCCAATTTCAATATTGCTCTCTTGCTGTGTCATAGTCACAGACCTATACAATAACAGGAACAGCAATGTCTACTCTTCCAGTTCAAGAAATAATTCTATTGATCACCACTTTATTTTTTATTTCCCCATGATTCAGCAGGTCAGAACTGCTTCAAGTTCCAGTATCTTCCTCTCATTCAGCAAGAAGTTCAAGGCGTTAAGATGTTTTTACAAGTTAATAGGAGATGAGGAAATTCATTTCAGCACCAAGGAGAGTGCTCTGCTATTTACAAATGCATTGGAAATTGCATATTGTTCGTGCCACTAAAAAGAAATTTTGAAATGTGGTTTGATAGAAAGCTGCTAAAAACTAATTTTATTGATAAGAAAATTGATTTTTAAAAAAATTAAAACTTGTCAGGGTTTTATATATGTTCATGACAAGTTTTTTCAGCTTTCAAATACATTAGTATTAGTGATTCTTTACCTTTTTTTTCTTTTTTTTGGTACTGGAGATTGAACTCAGGGGCACTCGACCACTGAGCCACATCCCCAGCCATATTTTGTGTTTTATGTAGAGACAGGGTCTCACTGAGTTGCTTATCGCCTCGCTGTTGCTGAGGCTGGCTTTGAACTTGCGATTCTCCTGTCTCAGCCTCCCTAGGTGCTGGGATTACAGGCTTGCACCATCGCGCCCGGCTCTTCACCTATTTTTTTTTAACAACAAAGCCACAATTTCTTCATGGGCTTAGACTGATTCAATGCAATTACAGAAAAGTTAAATTAACAGGGATTAAAATTTCTGTGAGAATAAATCCTGAATATTCCCCCACTGTTATATCCTCAATACTGTGCACATGATAAATGTTCAATAAATATTTAAGTGAGAGTGAGTAAATTAATGACTGACATTCATTAAATGTAAAGAAATAAATTAATGAATGTCTTATTTGTAATAAAAAATCATTTTTTCAGTTGGTCTCAAAGATCCTTACATGCCACATTGCTTAATCTGAAACTTGAACATATCTTTCCTTGGCCTAGATCAATGGAGTCTCTGGATGGCAGAAAAATCATGCCCCAGATCCTGTCTTTTGTCTTTACTAAATTTTCAATGTAAAGAGTTTTTTCTTGTTGTTTTGTTTTGTTTTTGTTTTACATTGCCTTAGGGAGGTCACTAAGGTTTCAATCTGTGCAATCCTACACTTCCAGGGCAGCATGGCATCCCTCATGGCTCCCTCAAAGCCCTGTTACCATATGGGCAGGATACAGACACATTTCAAACTCTCTTCCACCAGGTCGCCAGGTGAACCATACATAACTACTGTCCCTATTCCCAAGGAGTCAGCAGCCCCTTCTTCTGTGCCAAGGGAAGAAAATACCAGGCCTCCCTCTCCTGAGTTCAGAGACACCTGAGTCCAGCTGTGCTAGGAAACAAAAACAAAAAAAAAAGGTCAATAATGAAAGTCTGCTCCAAGCTGCCACTGCAGCCAGACATGGGCTAGCCCTGAGAGACCAGAATCTTTCAAGGACAGGGCCAAAGGTGAAAAAGAAAATGTGAAAAAGTAAGAGCATGGATTTTTCCATCAGCCAGCATATTTGTGAGGACTTCTCAGGCCTGTGAATCCTTTTCCCTTTTTTATGTCTATTTGTGCAATGAAACGTGTGAACAAAGTCAAGCATCCTGGTGCACAGGTAGGCACAGCCCAGTTTTTAGCTCCTAGGAGGATTCTAGGCTAAGGCTCCACTCTACTTGGACTGTACTATCAGGCCCCCAAAATGGGGGGAGCTGCCAGGGTAGGACTGATTTCCATTTCAAACTGCATTCTGGTACTTTGTACTCCAGCACCATTGGCCGATCAATATTCAATGCTTGGAGATTCTGACTCTGCGGGAGTCATGTCAGGGGACCTTGAGAGCCAATCTGCTTGAGCTTCTGAGTGATAATTATTCATGGGCTCCTGCCTCTTGCTCTTTCTCTAGCACGGTCCCACTCTGCAGACTCAGTGCCTTATTCAGTCTCCTCTCTCGCTCTCTCCGCTGCTGTAGCTGGACCCTTCGCCTTCGCCACCGCTCAGCATCTGCACATCCCCTACAATGGCTAAAACAGCAATGGGTAAGGCATCGCGTCTCCTCCCTCGGCTCGACCGGGAACTCGTCTCTCACCTCGCTTAGAGCTTTGAAGGCATTCGGAGATATTTTATAAAGAAAAAGACGTTAATTGTAACAGGAGCCAGGAAGGTCGAAGGTAGTTCGGGGGGAGGTGGGAGGGCAAAAAGAGAATCCTTGGAAATCTAAAGCGAAGGATTTCTTTCAGAAGATAGAAGCAGGTAAGTTGCCCTCCCATAGATAGGAATTTACTTTTTCCATATTTAAAATTAAAGCTTAATTGCGAGGGAAGCGGGCTACCTTCACTGTTTGCCTTAAATGGGGTTAAGGAACATTTTGGAAAGTGCTTTGTAACATCCTATGATTCTTATATAGTTAAAAAAGAAAATGGGAAAGGGACAGAGAGAAGGTTGGGAGAAATGAAAAAGAAAAATGCAAAGTCAAAGTGGTCCCATCTAGGCTGTTTGAAAGATGGGTGGAGACGTGGTGGGGGAGGAGGAGAGCGGGACACATTTTATGGTATTGTCTCGTTGGAAAAACCGCTAGTCCCGGGGCGCGGTGCCGGGAGGTAAGGCAGCAGGGGGAAGGGTGGGAGTAGGACCTTTCCTTTGTTTTAGGGAAAAGGAGGGGAAAGAGAGAGGAAGTCTGGGAGGGCGTGGAGGGCGCGGGTGGGCAGCTGCGGGGGCGGGGAAGCGCGCTGTGGGGAGGGGTAGAGGGACCGGGCTTGGAAGGCGCCGGGGTGGGGTTTCTTTGTGTGCGGACCAACAGTCCCGCGGGGGAGGCACCTGCAGCGCTGGGCGCACAATGCGGACAGCCCCACCCTGTGCGGAACCGTGCAGGCCTCCACCCCCAACTCCCGCCGGGTTCAGCATCTTCAGTGCAAGGGGGGTGGAAGGGGGCCAAGTGGGGAGTGCAGCGCGACACCCAAGAGCCTAGCCCTGCAGGGACAGCGGCGCCGAGCCACGCCCCGCACTCCGCACTCCTGGCTCTTGGCCTCAGCTTCCGAAAGAGACTTGACCGCTGACCCCACCCGCTTCACCGTAGCCTCATTGTCTATTTGGGGGAGGGAAGAGGAGAGTGGATTAACGTTTTTTCTTTCCAGAACCACATTGAATAGGCTGTTTCAAAACACAGAAAAAGGCTTCTTTGAACTCCTTTGATCGTTTTGAGGAAAAGCTACTGGAACCTAGAGATATGTGCAAATATACAGATAAAAATATGTAAATGTAATATAAAGTAAAGAGGTCAAAGTCCTAAATGGGGCGGCTGAAATTTCTATCTTGTGGGTTAGACAGGGCCAACCGCCGACAATTTCATAGGTTTAACCTGTATCAGAGAGACCCAACAAGATTCCGGATCCAAGGCCTTAATTCCCAATAGATCTTGCGCATCCCGTATCCCATGGTTCGGGAGCTCAGTGATCCAGGGGTAGACAGGCAGGGAGACCCCTGAAATCTGGCATTGACTAGAAGCACCCCTCCTCCAGGACCTGGCTGCGGGATGCGGAGAGGGTAAAAGCTGCAGTAAGGTCTGGATGTGGACGGCTCCGCCCTGCCCCACCCTTCCCCCCCGGCCGAGCTGAGAAGACTTCAAGCTCGGGACTGGAAGGGTAAGGGAGTATGGGAGGAGCCGTTGAGAGGTCGAAGGCCCTAGGACCCCTTTTTCCAGACCCGCAGTCCACATCAGCCCTGCTCCTCTTGGGGTGTGCAGACACCTGGCGTGGCTCTCAATCCCGGCGCCGAGCCCCTCCCAGCCAATTGGGTGGCTCTGCAGGAAAGCTGGTCTGAGCCCCACCCGGCCACACAAAGGCGCAGCCCCACCCCTCCAGGCCTCGAGACCACAGAGGTGACCCCTTCCCTGAGGTGCGGAAAGGTTTCTGTGCTCGCCCACACGCAGCCCTCCTAGAGTTCAGTGACATTTTCCCCCAACCCAAGCCCACGACCCATTCTCTGTTCTCTCCGATTTCCCAGGATGGAGACCCCGTAGAGGGTGTCTTCTAGAGACTCTGTCCTCCAGTGGGGCGCGGCTCAGCCCCACCCCTCCCAGCTGGGGCCCGAAGCCGCCGGCTGCTGACCGAGTGGGGGCGCACGTGGCGACTGGACGCGTGGAGCTCTGCCAGCCCTGCAGAGCCTCCCGCCGCGCCCTGCGCACCCCTCGTTCTCCAGAACTGGGCGTTCGCCCCGCGGAAGCATCCCTATAGACTGGTTTCTGCGCAGTGTCCTGAGCTACTCCCGCTTGCCAAAATTCACACTTCACCCGCATGGAAAGGTTCTGAGAATGGAGGGTAGGGGCGATCTTGCTCAATGCTTTACACTCCCACTGAGGTTTCTGCTGCAGAAGGTGTCTACAAAAAAAGAAAATTATCAGTTTTATTATTTCAAATCAGCATTATTATTCCATGACTCAGTAGCCTTATTTGTTCTCATTTCTTTATAGGGGACTGATTGCTTTTGGTGAAGGTTTAACCCTTGCACTCTTCTTCTATATTTCTCTCGCCCTTCTTCCTCCCTTCTCCCCCACCCCAAAAGATTTTTGTCTCCAATTGCGCCTTCAAGTTATAAAGCAAATATATTTTGACTTCCTTTTGGGATTATGTATGTTCATGTGACTGGGACATATATGCAGGTGATTGCAAAGGGCAGGGTCTGTGTGCTAGCGATCGCTGGAAAATTCTCCAGAGAATTGTTTGTGGCTGCAATGGGTGAATATTATATAACTGATGATCTTCTGCGTGAGGTTATAACTGTAAACGTATAAATATAGGTTTTGCACAACATTTTAACTGTTTTTCCCAAAAACTATTCTTCCAACTGCTGTTCTTGATAATGGTCTCATTTCTATGCAGAAAAGCAAATTCTAAAATGGTAGCCACCATCTAATAAAAATCTCACCCCAAATATGGCAAATGCAAAGATCATTTCTGCCATAGTCAAGCTGCATTTGCAAATCATGAAAAGAAACACTACCTCTCCAATATTAAAATAATAGATTTTGCAATCATTCCAATTTCAAAGCATCACAAGAGTGCTTTTTTCTTTATTCATTAAACAATTATTGTATTCTGCATGATTGCAATAAGTAAATATATTACCCTATATGTGAATATATAAGTAACTGAAGATTTTGATTGATATTTTAGGATAAAACTGAAAGAGAAAAGTAACATCAATTAATCATATATATCTAGTTCATACCAGATGAGTAAGCTGAGCCTGCAATAAATACTGTGTGACCCAGTGTAGCACGTTACCACTTGCTAGTATAACATAATAAATCTGATGTTTATGCATGTTAAAATTCCCTGAAAGTATATTTTTGAATAATAATTGGATGATTTGATATATTGAAATCTAGAACTTTATTTAGTCAAAATTCACAATGATTTTGCACTATGATTTACAGATTTGTAGTATATTATTCTATTCTAAAGGAGAAAGGTATTTTTATTGTCAAAACAATGCCTCTGCATTGGTAAAAATTTTAGCAAGATATTATTTGTTGCATTAAAAAGTTTAATTACTTTTGGTTTTCAATTTTTATTTGCTTATGGATAGATTATGAGATAAGCATGTGATTATTTGATACAATATCATGAAATCATTATCATTATAAAAATACTGCAAACTACATATATTGAGATTCAAGAAATGCCCTCTCAGAGAGCCATAAGGCTGATTCATGCAATAATAGTTTTCCCCTTTATAATTTAGGACCAAAATAGTTACTTAATTCTGTGAATGTCTAATAATAGCTATCAAGCACAATTTTTAAGTAAAATCTGAAAAACTAAAAATGAAATGAATGATGAATTAATTACATACTGAAGTGAAGATTTTGTCATTGATAAATCCAGGCCATGTTTAGGAAAATTACTGATTTATCAATCACTGTTAATTTTTATTTCAACTGAATAAGGTGGACTACATACTCATGCCAGGTCAATAGCTCCTTGCTCATGCAAGCCTGGAAGAAGCTGGCCTCAGAGCAGGTGGAAACCAACCAACGGCACACACTGGACCTGGGTGTGGCCAACCCTACGGTACTGATGGCTAACCCTAGCTCACATCAATTTCCTTTTGGTTGTGGAAAAACATACAGTATTTTATTTCTACAAGATCTGTGCCCCTATATGAAAAATGCAATAAATATACTAAAGCAGAGGAAAATACTGAATTAGTGAGTGACCCAGTTGTTTCCAGAACCTAAGCTGCTCTCCTTGATTGTCTCAATTGGAAAACCTTGGCGTCTGCATTAACTTTCACTCCACTAGAGGGCAGTCAAGTTCTCTAAAGAAGTAGATGATTTAGCTTCAAAGACAGTTTAATAAAATCTTTTCCTTTATTGAGAACTTTCAAATGTTTGTTCAATAAATTAATGTTGTGCTTTGCGCTAGTGAACGAAAAGGGTCTGTTTATTTTTCACTGAGATAAAAGGAATGATCATGATCTAGAAGTAAGCATAGGCCTTTGTTAATTATTCCATTATGATTTTACTTTCTAGTTTCATTACGTTGTTATTGTAATGTCACTTATATTATTTCTGGGGTTTTGTAGTGAATACGTAGTAGAAATGTAGGTATTACTAGCAAAATTATTTAGGAACAGAATGTTTTAATATTTAAATAAAGAAATAAAATAGTTGTTTACCTATTCCTTTATTTAAAATGTGTCCCATGTTGGGGACACATCTAATATTTGAGTCTCTACCCTCAGGGAAAGCTGCAGGCTATGTTGGTAAAGCAGGTAACTATAGCGTGATATTGAGGAGAGATCCTAAACACTGTTCCTATTTTTCCCGTCTTCTATTTCTGTTTTCCATTTAAAAGATGCTTTTTCAAACCAAATATAATGTGATTTCAATCCAATTTTTCAACAGTTATCAAGCATCTTCTTGTAATAGTTTCATTAGTTTAGTAGAAAAATTGATGTTCATTTTGAAGAAGAAAAGGATAAGCACAATTTCTAGGATCATCACTTATGAATTTTTCTCATGTTAGCATTAGAAGGAAAAATATTTTTTTCTCTTGTTTTTATGTAACCATAATCCACCTGTAAAATTTTAATAGTGTCATATTGCTGTATTCCTCATACTTTAATGTGTATCTGAATTATCTGATTTTCATTAAAGTACAAATTCTGATTCGGTGTGCCTGGAATAAGGCTAGACATTCTGCATTCCTAACAAGCTCCCAGATGATTCTGATTCTGACCACCAAACCATCAATTTAAGAATTATGATATGCGTGTGCCTCTCATAATAACTTTCTGTTATGTCTTAACAAGTTTAAGTTCATGGCAATCTTTACAAAATATTTCACTTCCAAATTCATGCATACTTAGGGATTTTATTCCTCTGAGGATTGTGTCCTGTGTCACTGTGTCATCACTCTTTCAATTAGATTTTTAAAATACATTTATATTGCAGGATTCGACAGAAGACCTTCAAGAGCAATGTGGGGAAAATAAGGAACCGACTGTGTGTGTGTGTGTGTGTGTGTCTTCTGTCTGTCTTCCTGTCTTCTGTCTGTCTTCTGTCTGTCTTCCTGTCTTCCTGTCTGCTGCCTGCCTGCCTACCTAAGAAATGACTGTGGCTTGTGGCACAGTTGAGAAAGAATGATAAATAGTAATGTTGGCTTACTGTTATTTACAAACGAAGTGCAGAACGGAAGCTCAACCCCACACCTTTGGGATATGGAAAAATGTGCAAAAGTTTGTAACCTCAAATTCAGACTTTTCACCACAAATATTCCATATAATGAAGAACTTAAAAGAGGAGTGAACCACACTAAATTTATCTCTGGATTTTTCTCATACTTACTACTTATCAAATTATCCTAACAGGGTATCCCTTCCTGAGTACCACATGAGAAAATTATTAAGAATTTATTGATTATGGCTATATATTCAAAAACAGATTATGGAGTTTTTTTTTCCTTCTGCTTACTTAATCCAACAAAGGAGCTCCGTTATTCAATATGACCTTTCTAAGAAAGTCAACCTACAGGGGAAAAATGTGGGTCTTCAGGAATATCATCAAAAATGTCTATCATATCTCACTTCTCCTACACAATGGTTGGCTGACCATGCGAACATTACCACATTTCTGGAAATGTTATCCTGCAAAAATGATACTACGTAGGAAATGTCTCAAATGAGAAATACAGCATTTCCCAAATAATGCATTAAAAATATGATTCCAAATAAAACTGTGCACAGAAGTGGTAAGATATGCTGTTACTTAACATGAGTTGGATTAAGCCTCAAGGTTATCCATTCCTTCCTTCTTGTTTGTTGTTGTTAACAGTTTATTTCAGGATCTCTCAGAAACTGAGAAACTTTCAATGGTTGCAATTCCTAATTACATCCAAAGAAAGACATGCTAATACAGCATTACAAAAGTAATGTGTGTTTTAAACATTTAGTCCTGACACTCTGTCATAGCTATATGTATAATTTCATTTGGAGATGTCAAAACTCTAAACTTGATGACCTTGAACCAAAAAGTCTTCCTAACTAGTTGTTTAATCAACAATTTTCTTGCAATGTTGCTTTAAGAATCATTTTCCTGGTATAATAAATACCAGAATCTCTGTAAGTCATGACTTACTGTTTTGTTTTGTTTTGTTTTGTTTTTCAGTACTGGGGATTAAACCCAAGGGCACTCTATCACTGAGCTACATCCTCAGCCTTTTGTGCTTATTTTGAAACAGGATCTCACTAAGTTGCCCAGGCTGGCCTCAAAGTTGAGATCCTCCTGCCTCAGCCTCCTGAGTCCTTGAGGTTACAAGTGTACACCACCACGCCTAGCTCAAGTGACTTTTATTTATTGACTTTAACCTCTGTGTAGTACCTTTAGCATGTAAAGGACTGTTTTGAGCAATTTGCAGTTATTAACTCTGTTAATCATCTAACAATCCTAAGTAGGAAGTCCTATTACAGCTCAGGAAACAGACAGACATGGAAAGGTGACATGACTTGCCCAGGCCCTTTGTTTTCCAAATCTGTATCTTTAACCAAAACCTGTTAGTCTCATCTGCTCCATGTCAGAAGTGCTCCTACCATAGGGGTCAGACCTGACACTGCCACCTTGTTATAGGCCTAAGAGGATCTTGACCCTTCCGAGCTCAAACCCACTTTCAAGACAAAATGCTTTCCAACCAATGACTAGTTTTAATAGCTAACCTACAGCTTATTAAACTAATTGCTGTGGACTAGGCTTTAAGGTGCAGAGATCTGTGAGGGGTTTGTAATGTATGGAACACGAGGCTCAGAGAAGCAAGGCAGCAACTTCTGATGTGAATAAACTGGGATGATCAATTATGGAGAAAGAAGCTAGCTCGATCTCATGGAGCTCAGGCTTACTAGCATATTTCAGAATGGATCCTAACTCCTCCCACAACCCCCAGATATTTGATTTTAATAATCAGTCTTACAAAATAAATTTAGAATTAAAAGAGATACAGTGCAGCCATCCACATTGAATATAACTATTAGGTCTTATTTGAGGATTCTCTTCTTATTACTTCAGAAGCAGGCAGGCAAGATCTGTGGGAAGGCTCTGAATCCCTTGTGAAACATTTTTAATTATCTTTAATAAAAGAATCAGGCCCTGTCATTTGTCAAGGAGACATTTGCAGTAGTAAAACCTGTGTTTATAATAACCCATTTTTATTAATCATGATTAAAGATAACATTTTGTGTACATTTGTTCTCACAAAACACTTTTATGTGAATGTAAAGGTTAATTAATGCATTTCAGTGCTCATTTTGCTAGTCATCTGGAAATATAGCTTTCCTAGCATTTGTACTTAAGAGAAGCCACACGTTATACTCTAAAACCACAGCAGGGCTGGGAACATAACACAGTGGTAGATCTCTTGCCTAGTAAGTTCAAGGTCCTGGGTTTGATCCAAAGCAGCAGCAGCAGCAGCATAATATAAAACCATAACAAAAATATTTTAGGTTTTTTTTTTTCTCATTTGTAATGTTGTTGACTTCAAAACTAAAGTACTAAACACTGAAAATTTGCTTCCAAATTTGATTTTGTGATAAGAAATAGATGATTATAGCTCTGAAGTGACACATTAAAATAATTTATTTTTATAGGACAAGAATATTGTTCAAGACTGAATTATTTTCACAAAATCATAAAGCAGTGTCTGTAAGAGTACTCACTTAGCAGTAGTTCTGGAATAATTGTATTTCAGATACTAGAGTTTTTATATTCCCCATGAGTCCAAGTACTATAACAATAGGTCATCCTTAATATGAATCTATCAGTCTTTTAGTTGTATGTCTTTATATCAGGGTAAAGAGAATTAAATTGAATTTAAATAGTCCCACAGTTATTTTTAAAAGAGATCAAACTACATCTTTTGGAATATTTTTTCCTGTGAACTGCATCCTTAAAGTTTAATTTCCATTGGAAAAAAATACTCACAGTAAACCTAACAAGAGTCTTCTAGTTCTGATGTCCTGGGAAGTAAGAATCTTAACTCAAATGAAAAAACTCCAATTTATCATTTATTGACTTATCAATTCACTGCAGCCTCCCTGGGAACCGTGACCTCAGGACACAATGTTCTTACTACTGCAACATTTTCATTAATTTCCAACACAAATATCTATCAGTATGTGAGTTCATAGCAAGATTCTCATTAACATCTTCCTCCTAGTAATTATTCAAACACATGAAAAATTACCAAAGCCAGTTCAAATCTTTTTTATGACAGATCAATCCTGTTACTTTTAAAAAAATCATCTTTTCATCCTACTTCTGAACAACTTTTTTGCTTTCATAGTTAAAAAAAAAAAGAGCACATAAGCATAGAAGATTGGAAATTGTTCAAACAGAAAATAGCATGATCTATCCATATGGGATCTAGTTATTTCTAGAAAAAATTTTACTTGACCCATCTTTTTAAATCTCCATATAATCTTTGTGAGACTGGCATAGTATATAAGTTGTACTATGTAAAGATTAGTAAATTTAAGTTCAAAGAATTTACTCAATTGAGTTCACACATGGTAAGCTTCAGAGCCAGGACTAGAAGAAAGTTCTAATAAAAATAGATATATTGGGGTTTAATATAGATAAGACAGATATCAAATTAATGAAGTTTAGCACTCAATCCTCTGTTCTATAAGCAGGAACAGTGAAGAAAGCTACACACTAGGCATATTTGTCTCCAATCCAAAGTCATTAATAGTTAATGTCAGTAAAATAAAAATAGATTTGAATGCCAGCTCTGTTCCAAAGCCTGTGCAAGGTATTATAAGAATATAAATAAACATGGTCTTCACACTTGGGGAATTTAGCCTTGAAGAAAATGAGATCCTATACATATCAAAAACTTGAGCAGCAGTAATGGAAGCTCTTAACTATAGAGTTTTACTATTTTAATAATTTTATAATAACTTCAATTAAGAAGTACTAAGATCCACCAAGAAGCTGCAGGATTAAAATATTTAAACTGTCAACCAATCCAGCCAGAGAATCGTTTAGTCAAAACACTGCTCAGATGTTCCTTGGCATCAGCAGCACTTAGAGAACGAAGGCCCTACTCCCAGAGGTTCTGATTCTATGGGTCTGAAGTGGGCCCCAGGAATTTGCATTTCTAAATAACTCCCAGGTGGTGTTGACACTGCTGGTCCAGAATCACTTGGAGCCAGCTGTACAGCGGTGACAAAAACTGGGAGTACAGTACAGTGTGGCCCTCCAGTGGGAACATTACGATCTCTAACTCTACCAAAGGACAGAGAGCCCAGCAGCTCTGCCTCTCTCCACCAGTGCCAATGCTACACTGAACAAGGAGCCCAGGAGTAGGATCTGAGGCCCTGCGTTTTCATCTTCACTTTAACTTGGGTCAGGATTTTCTTTCCCTGCATCTCTAATGCAGCACCAGCAAATAGCAATAATAACTGCCTGTCCACGTCAGAAGGTCATAATCAGAATCAAGGAAGTGAATTTGAAAGTATTCTTATTGTTCAAGTACTTTATAAATGCAAGTTCTTTATCATTAGATATAACAATGGGATTTTTCTTTTTTCTTCTTTTTTTTTTTTTTTTTTGTTTTGGTGGGAAACACCACTGTGCATGTATTTAGAATGAGTAAAGTGAAAATGAGAAGCACAGTCAGAAAGCAAGTCATTTGGCTTTGAAAAGTACTTCCTAAATGCTGAAAGGTGAACTAAAATGTTAATGGAATCTTTCAGACAATAGCATTTGACATTTTGAAGGACTTCTGATTAGAACCCCTCTAGCCCTATGTAGACAGGTATTTAAGCTTGTTTCTTAAATATCTTCTTCCTAGAGTTCAAATCAGAAGAAGTAATTAACTCACCTTAAGTTTTATTTCCATCCTTATCCAACTTTTCCCAAATCCACAATTCTTTAAGAAAAAGGTGGTAAGTAGTGGCCTAACATAGCAGCTGTCAATCTTAGAGAATCTCTGTGCAAAGCAGGGGTGCAGTAGACCCAGGAAATCTGAGAGGGGTAACCAGTCAGAGGCAGCTCTCCTACTCGCTTTGCTTCCGGTCCCATGTTTGCATTTTGATGGCACCACCTTGGCACTCTATTTTCTGAGTCAGCCTCCCTGAGACTGTACAAGCCATACTTAGACCAAATGATACAAGCCCAAATGTCCAAGTGTGCTGAAAGCTTGGTTTTCAACAACTTGTCAAAAGAATGCAAAACACTATGAAAATTAAAAAGCAGTACTGTAAGTTCCCCAAAAATGCTTGGGCAGAAACTGTTCCTGTTACTGGTAGGAAAGGACTCTAGCAAAGTAGTAGTGGGTGTGGGGGTTGAATGGCGGTGGCTTTGAACCCTGTTTCACTGCTCTCCTCCTGAAAATCTTTGAGCAAGTTACTCACCATTTCTATACTACAATTTTCACCATTTTTAAATAATACCCAAGTCACATGGTTGTTAGGAGGATTAGGAAAGCAATTGAATGTTAAGAAATTGATAATAAAAATATTGATCCCCTTCCCTAACTCCCTAAATGAATAATGAAAATACTAATGAAGTAAGTATAATAAAAAGCTAAACATCTCAATTTATGTTAATTTCTACATATAATGACAAAGCTATTAGAAATCTTGGAATTAAGGAAATAATCACTACCCATTAATGCTTTCTGGTAGAGGGTTGGTAATATTTTATAATACAGCTGCCAATGTAGCTACCTACAAATATGAGATATTATTCAGTATAAATAAATAAAAACTGACTCTAGAGGCATTAAAATAGAAAAGGCTACACTAAAGTCACTTTGAAGAGTAAAATAAAGGGAATTACACCGCGTGCACGCACGCGCACACACACACACACAATCTCTCATTCTTAAAATATCCCAACCCATCAATTTCATCCATTTTCAACATCCTTCCTTCAGCTAGGTGTTTTCTTTCAGGGCTAATTCCAGGTACATTCTTCCCTGGGTCTACTTTGCCTTCCTCTTCACCCATTACTAGATGAGCATAATAAAGACACAAGAGCCAAACAATACCAACAGAATATTCCTGAAAATATATCCTAGAGAAAAGGATTTGGTATTAGTCTCCCAGTTGCGCTTGACAGTAATACCTTTTCAATCATTAGTGTTTCAAATACCAATCCATAATCTATTACTTTTTTTAAAATCTGTAAGGAGTTAGCAGAATATAATTACTAGAGCCACAAAGGTATCTTGAAAAATCAAATTAGTATTCATCTGGCATCTGACTTTGCAAAGGCTTAAGGGAGGATAATTGACTATCGATATAAAAAGGCATTTTAAGCATTTTGTTTTTCCTTTAAAACAGCAATTTATATAAAGTATGGTACATAAACTAGGGATTATATTTATGACATAACTGCATACTTATTTAGAGAAATATGTGCATATATTGACAAGTATAGTATGTTCCTTTTTCAAATTAGATACTATTGATAATCTGCATATAAAGTGCCCAATATTTTTTCACATTTATAAGCCATAAAATATGGATGACAAGATATACACCCACTTTCTAATAAATATAAATGACATAGTAAGAGCTTTATATGAAAAATATAAGCTTTATATGAAAAGCTCACTGCGATTCAAATCCTTACAAGGTCATAAGATATTGCAGGAGAGTAGGGTAGGTCAGCTCTGAAGAAAATGTAGACATTCTCCTCACTTTAAAAAAAATGTAATACCAAAACACAAAGGCAAAAAGGATTGCATCTCTTCTATCAATGACACTGGATTTTTTAAAATCTAGTAGTACAACAAATAAGATGAAATTTAGCATTTGCCAGGTTGAGAAGCAAATTGAAGAAATACTGAACTAAGCAGCTTCAAAAAAACTGGATTGCATTAGTTGAAATTTTTCTTAAGATGAAATATTAATAACAGCACAGTTGCAGCATATATTGTTCATGAATTGTGGCAAGTTGTATTACAACTCACCTAAGGTAAGAAATGCAAAATATATTTTATATGATATATAAATATCATATAAATATCATATATGCATATCATATAAATGTAATAAATATAATATGTAATATGTGTAAAATACATATTATATAAATATATTTTATAAATGATATAATATAAAATGTGCATAAAATACATATTATATAATATATATTATAATGTGTATTATATAAATTATGCATACATACATATATATGTATCACTTAGGAAAGAACACTGGCCTTTGTGTCCAGCTTGCATAGCTGCAAATAATAAAAACCTGCACACTTAAGCAAATTGCAAAGATAAAATACTGCTTCTGACAAATAGCAAACAGCCATGAAGTTATTTTACCCAGAAAACTGTTACCGGCAACGAAACCAGGAGCCTCCCTAGATCCTTGCTGACCAGCTTCTTCTCAGTTTGATCAAACTGCATAAAATTCATTTTCCTTTTCCCATCATTTGCCTATTACTTATGTGGGCAGGTAGCCAAATCCAGGCAAGGAGGATCAATGCAGTCTCTCTGGCTGGGCGGTTAGTAATAAAAAAAATACATATTTTATCATTTGATGCAGTTTAAATGTGAACTATGAATACACAGGATGAGAGTTCTTTCATTTTTAATACACTTTACAAGTGAACTGTGGCAACATGGAATGAGGATAATCAGCTATAACATCAAAAGCATTTCTCAGAGTTGCTTCTGAGCCAGGGCACACTCTCCAAGACAGAACAGCAACCAGTCAACCTTGATTCTAGCTTTCCTTGATCTTTCCTTGCTGTGAATTCTTGGGAGTTTATTGTCAACAAGTTTGGCAATTAGCCATATTGCATCTTGTTAAGAGTTTTTGCTATCATCCTCCCTGTAGTTTATTCTTCTACTATGCATGAGCCAGTTACACGTTTCAGGTCTGCATGCACTTTTTTCTATTCAGTTTTTATGGCAGCTCTGAGACCAATTTTATTATCTCTATTTGACAAGAAAAGCAAGCACAAGGCAAGGGAAGTTATGTGACTTGCTCTTGAACACAAATTCAGGAGCCGGGTTTCCATTTACTCTGCACTGTACTCCAGCTTCCTCATCTTGAGTTAGTTTTACTTTTTGTTTCAATAAAGACATTTCTCTCTCTTATATCTGACTATATGGAGGGCTCCCTCCAGCCCAGATACGGGTTGCACTTACTTTATCTTCTCTAGGGCACATATGGGGCTCTCAATACTGACACTATTGGCTGATATGTATTGGATACTGACTATGTTAAGTATAGTAACCATGCCAAGAACCTTACAGGGAGTATCATCCACATTTTTACAGATGAGAAAAGGAGGAAGGTGAAGTCACATGCAGGCAACAAGTGAAGGGGCCAGGATTTGAAATAAATCAGTTTGATCCCCCCATTTAGTTAACCACTACATATGGTTTCCTTGGACAAACAGTAAGAGCTCTGGTTGTGTCCAGTGGTTTCATAATAGGGGTGAAATAAGTAAGGGAAAGAAGCAGAATTATAAGAAATCAAAATCCACATACTTTTCTCTGGCCAAGCCCTTTAAAACTTCAAAAAGTCACTCTCAAAAATCATGATCCATTTGGAGATTAATCTTTATTAAGTATATCTTACATCAAGTATAGCACTTAAGTTTTTCTGCCTATTATATGGCTCATTTCTTAAAATAATGCTTTATCCCCATTTTGTGCATAAACGCTTATTCAAAAGGTTTAATAAGGTGCCTAAAGCCAGGTAGATCCCAAGCTAGAGCACAAATCTTCAATTCCCACCTATACTCTCTCCCTTATCTTGGGATAGTATTTACTCACTTCTAGCCTTTTTTTTCTTTTTTTTTTTTGTTGGTACTGGGGATTGAACTCAGTGGTAATCAACCACTGAGCCACATCCCCAGACCTATTTTGAGTTTTATGTAGAGACAGGGTCTCACTGAGTTGCTTAGCACCTCACTGTTGCTGAGGCGGGTTTTGAACTTTCAATTCTCCTGTCTCAGCCTCCCAAAGTGCTAGGATTACAGGAGTGCACCACCACACCTGGCTCCTCTAGTTATCACTAAGAGCAACATTCATTCACCTGCCTCCTTCCTCCCAGCACAAAGAATTGATTGTTGATGCAAAGCTGCCTTCTAACAATAGAAGTGGGAGGACTTTATTAAGGTTTGCCTGTAAACCAAGCGATTGTAGTCATACCACTAACTAGTGTCTTTTTCGGCCTATCAACCAACTACAGCTAGAGGACAAGGGCAAAGTAAAGGAAGGCTAATTCAAAGTACAAAAACGCAAGTCCGTGGCACAATGCAAAGCTAGTGAATTTCATAGAGCAAAGAGCTGAGCTTTATCCAGCTCCAGCCCCACTCTAAATTTAGTCTCTATGAGGAAGTCAACTGCATCACTAACAGAATCAACAGCTATCATTTGCCTCTGAAGGACAACTCTTCCCTAGTCAGCAACAGTGGATAAGCTAACTGCTGCACAAACTCACATACAAGGGAAATACAGAAACAGTAAAGGCTTTTAGACAACTTCCCTCACTCTCAAAAAACTTAGAGTTAGGAAGTATTAACTAGCAGCAAACAAAACAATTGAAAAATGAGGGCTAACCTATGTGAGACAATCCAGAAAGAGGACTGTCCTGGAAGACAGGTCACCACAAGGCTTTTGTAATGGAAACCATAAAGTTTGATTCTGTTTCTAGGGATATACAAACCCAGTCTCTTGAACTGCAGTCTCAATGACTAGAGACATTCAGGAATTGTCCCTGCATCTGTGTCCATATGACCTCTGTCCTGCTCTACCTATTACAACTCTGTTAAATTTTTGAGGATATGAGCAATGTTCCAAGCCACAAGTTATTTTTTTGTGAATAATATTTAGGCTGAATAAATCCAGAGAAAATAGAACATAATGGAGAACCAATATTGTGCCTTTAGGTATTTTGGATTTCCAAGTTATGATTTTTTAATGCCAAATTTTAACTCATATATTCCTCTGCAGGTCAAAGATTTTATTTCATTTTTTTCTTCATTTTTATTGGAAATATTTATGACTGATAAACATGGCATTTGCTGCCACAAATAAAATTAAGTGCATAAATTATTCTAGTCTTACTCAGCTAGTTACACCAACATGTAATCCTTTTCTTAATAATGACTCTTATAAATTCAAAGACAGCTCCAGATGGCATCCAAAAAGCTTATATTTTATGCATCACTTACTCTGCCTCACTGTGAGAAAAGAATATTTGAAGCCAAAAATAGACCTTTCATGTAATATGAGGGAAAGTAGAATTTGCCCTGATAGTTTAATAATTTGAAATTCAAGACAAGCTTTGCTTATAAATCATTTGTCACATTGATATAATATTTTATGTCTATCATGTAAATGGTTATGAAATACTAAGATTTAGAAAGAAGAAATGATTTCCAAAGCAGAAATATGAAGACTAAGTTTCCCTTCTCTTTAATATGAGGTATCATAAAATGATTTGTCCAAAATAAGGTAAAGAAAGCTCTTACTGCAGAAAACACAAAAAGATAAATGTGTATATAGTGGGAAAATTACTTAAAAAGCAAAATTTGCTAAATTGGTAGAATCACAGAATCCCAAAGCATTGAGAAACAAATTATAAATGAAAAAAGGGAGTTCAGAGAAGTTGAGTGACATGATCAAGGTCACAGAATAAAGCATTTGAAGTCCTCAAAGTCCTTAAAGGTTATTTAAGCCAATTACCATCTGATGTTTATTTTCCTATCCATAGCAGGAGATTAATCCAGATTTGTGCTCCTATCTAAGATAGGAGCAACACATTCCATAGTTTTTGTAAAATCAAAGGGAAGTGCAATTATTCACGAAAATTTTGTAACTGAAGAAATTCTGAAAGTATTAAAAAGTGCACATGTATGGCAATGGTTAGAAGCAGCAGCAACGAGTACCACATTTCTGGGTTCATCCCCAAAATTCATACCCAAACTTGAAGCATAGTCTTCACAGACTGAGGACTGTCCTTCTCAAGAGAGACTGAAAAATATGACACCCTTGAAAGGTTGCTTCAAGTGCTCTGGAAGAGATTATAGACAACAAGCGTCTCCCACAAAGCAAAAAGAAATTATTTTTTATTACCCAGTACCAAAAATGTACAAGCAGATGTAGAAACAGGAGAAAAAAGTCAAATATCAAATAAAAATATTAATTTTCCTTTAATGCATATCATCATTCCAGTCACATCTCTTTCCCATTTTGTTTGCTATTCTGTCCCTGCTACTGGCCACCACTTCATCACCAACCACCCCAAAGGGTAGGGGAACAATGTTATAAAGGTTTTTAGGTCTGATTTCTTTGTCTATAAAATGAGAATATCATTAAAAGATGTCTATTGTTACTTCCAGGTACAAGATGCTGTGGCTGGTGATTCTAATTGTACAAGATAAAATGCAAACTTATTAATAGTCTAAACTTATCTATACTGATGAACTCAAAGGAACTCTTTGGAAAGATAATTTTCATCAGTCCAAATAAACCAGTTCCTCTTCACAATATATT